>VZTT01029819.1:0-12194 GCA_013400855.1 Buphagus erythrorhynchus | reverse complement strand
TTATGTGAACTTGTATTAGGGATCCTCTGATGCACATGTTGTTTTTTGAAAGTGTATTTTTCCAGTAAATCAAACTTAAAAAGTAGTCTTGGAAGGTTTAAGTCCCTTATGTATGTGAGAACTGTGCTCCAGACAGGTGTGTGTAGATAGATTTTCTTAATTTGTTTCAATTTTCCCATCATTTTGTCCAACATAATTTGTAGTTTCCCTGTGTATTCAGTAATCTCAGATATCTGTATTTAATGATAACTAGGGGAAAGCCTGCTCTTCCATAAGCCATTTGAAAGTTGTAGGTGTTAAGAAGTATGTAAGAATAAGGCTCTGCAAAGTGTCAGTCCTTTTAACTAGGAGTTTTATGTTCTACTTTTATCCCAGGCTTCCTTGCACTTATCCAGAACTACCAGGTGAAATTGGTGTGTACTCCTGGGTGGAACTTGGAGCTTGCTGTGGCTCTGTGCAGTGGATTTGTTCTCCTTTGTCTGTAGAGCAAATTTAGGCCTGAGTTAGAAAGAGCAGATAGTTCTGTGCACTGCACTTCTCGAAAATTGTTANAGAAGGTAATTTTAGAGAAGAGAAATACCATGTGCAGCTGGCCATCACTTTGATTACACAAGGCTGATACTTTTCCTTCTTGCTTTACAGTCCCAAGGCCAAAGCCTTTATCAACAGCAACAAGGCAGGCTAATGCAGGAAATGTACATGTAAGAACAAGTTTCATCAATAAAGTGCTGTCCAGATTTAAAGAAGCATGGCTAGGAAACAAGAAAACCAATTTCTCAGAATATACTAAGTAAGCAGCTTTTCCACAAAGTTTAGCCTTGTTCTATGTGTTTGAGTGGAGAGAGAAAAAGGAGAGAAATCTGTTTGAATTATGTTAGTGTCTTGTTGGGAAGGTACATGTAAATACAGCTTTGTTTTGCTTTTTGCACATAAAATATATAACATTTGAGACAGTCATCGTAAGTAATATTTGGAAAAACGTATTTTTCTGCTATGATAATCTTTGTCACACAAATACATGTATTTATGTTATGGGAAATGTGTTTAGTTTAAGGCAGCTGAAACTAAAGCTTTGACTGCCACCAAGCTGTTGGTGTACAGACTTTGATAGACAAAAAGAAGTGCCTGTCACTTCCATGTGGGCCTAATGTATCAGCCCAGCAGTGAGGGTTCACCTGTATTTCTTGTTCACTGAATGTTTGTGTTCTGCATCATCTGAGATGATCACAGCATGGTTTTTTTCCTTTATTTATTGCTGTTCCTAGTTTAAATTGTGTATTTTAACAGGTTGCTGGATTTGGTGGTTCGTCCTGTTCCTTCCTGCTCTGTGGCACAGGATGAGAGCCAGCAGTCCCCATGCAGGGCTTCTACTTCTTTTGTGGCATCCAGCCCCCTGAGATCAAATACACATCGCTCCAGCTCCCAAAAGAGTCTGCCACGAGCATCAGAGTTGAATTTACTGGAAACTCCTCTTGTGGTCAAGGTTTGTATTTTAAAAAGTCAGTAGGAAACAACCAAACCAGTAGCAAAAAACAAAGCTTGTTTGTTTAAAATGAAACCCCTGGATTCAAATTGTGAGGAATTTTTAGCATCCACGTAGTTATTGTATACAGTCCTTTCCAAAGCAGTAAAATGGGAACAGAGGGAAAGTTTAGTTTTCAGCTAATTGCAGTGGTCACCTTGTCCCACAGCTTTGAGAAATACACTTGTTTTTATCACACAGAGCAAAGTAAGTCGAACCTGGACTTTTCAATCTGTATGTAGCTGCTTAAAGATGCAATGTGTGGCTTAACCATGTCGGTATTTAAGTGCTGAGTAGCTTTGTGTAGTTTGATGTGCATTTCTACAACCAAGAACTGCATGCTTCAGACTCTTAATCCAGTCACATGAATGACGTGTCAGTGGCGTCAGTCTCTGTCAAATTCTGTGACGACTTTCTGCAGCACTTTTGCTTATCAGTTGTTTGTATTAAACTGTATTTCTAGTCACTGCCATCAAACTGTTACCACGCAAGGCAGCAACACCTGACATGGCCCCTTGGTTCTGACCTTTTTGCCTTTGCCCACCTGAATGAAACCATTGCCATCTCCCTAAATTATAACCTTTTTCTTGTTATAAAATATCACCTATACTATTGAACTAGCTATATCCTTCTCCTTTCTAACTCTTTCAATACTGTAAAATATTTCTGACCCAGGAACACCTGAACACTGCTACATGAAGATATGTAGGTATTTTTACAGCAATGGGCTTTCATCTTGTGTGCAGATTGACTAATAAGCTGTGGCTGTTGCTCTGTTGACTGGCACCTGCAATACAGTAATTGAAAATGTTGCCATGTGGGGTAAGGGTTGTGTGCATTTTAAAAGAGCAGCATAGAAATTGCAAAAATTACTGGGATAGGAGAGAACACTGTAGACAACAAGATGCTTTATTCTTCTTTCTTCAGGAAATTTGAAAAAGAACCTCTCTGTTGTCATGACTGAAGCTTTAAGCATTGGGGACCCAAAATTGTATTTTACCCTGTTGGAGGCAGAGTGGGTCACTCTGGCTGTGGAACAGTGCAGAGGGCACTGTAATGGGGTGGTCACTGCTGGTTGTGTACACACCTTATGTTGGAAAACTGCTCCTGGTCATGGGTGGTGGCAAATGGTCAGTTCTGAACAGAAATACCAGAAACAGAGCATGTGAATTGCACACAGGGACTGCTCTGATCCCTGTGCCTCAAACATAAACTCTCAGCTGTAGTACAAAAGCACATTGTTTCACATTCAGGGGTGATCTTAAGGGAACTGTCCTCAGTTTCATCTAGCTCAGTGTGAAATTAGTCTCTTTGGTACTGAATAAAGTATTAACAGACATTTTTAAACTTTAGGTTATAGGAGATACCTCAGAACCAGCACCTGAAACATCACCATATACTGAGCTAGATCCATCGAGTGATCTTCATTACAGCTATGAAAATATAGAGCAACAGTTTGCTTATGATTTGCCTGATAATAAAGATAGTGAATGTGATGCAACTGAGGGGGATGGAGATGTTTTTCTAGCTCAGAGTAATTTTACCTTAGTTTTGGAAGGAGAAGAAGGGGAAGCAGAGATGGGAGACCCTACATCAGTGGATGCTTCTAAACCAGATGACAAAACAACAGAAGAAAAGCCTGTGACCAATTTAGGAAATACTGAAAGCCAGGAACATGTTACAAACTCAGTGTCCACTGTAACTGGTGATCAGGAATCTCAAAATATTGCAGAGTCACTCCCATATGTGCCTGAACCTATCAAAGTTGCCATTGCTGAGAACTTACTGGATATTATCAAAGACACAAGAAGTAAAGAATTTACATCTGAAGTTGTAGAACAATCTATTCATGAAACCATAGGTAAAAAGGTAACTAGATTCCAGAAGGCAAAAGCTCCCTTAACACCTGTGCTAGAAGCAGTGGGAGAGGAAACCAGCAGACATCATTATGGCATTGCTCCAAGAACACGCACAAGGGGACAGCTGAGTAGAAGTCTGGGTGTTCTGTCAGCAGGCACTCAGCAGCTGCTGAAGACAGACAGCCCAGCTCTGCTTGGACTGTCTCCTCGGAGAAGTACCAGGCGAACAAAAGAAGCATCTGAGACTCCCACACTCCAAACAGAGGAAGGTGCTCAAGAGGAGCAAATACCTGTGACACCTGTTACTCCTAGGAGAGGTAGGAAACCTAAACGGTCTAATTTAGAAAAAACAGAAGGCAGCCATTCTGATGGACAAACCTTGTCTGACAGTACACAGCCTGTTACTCCCAGAAGAGGATCAAGGAGAGCAAAGGAAGCTGCATCTGAACTCCAAGAAGAGGTTAATGAGGAAAAGCCTCTTGCTGAAGGCAGCATTATTGCTTCTTTCACTTCCAGAAGGACTAAAGGAGGAAAAAGTTCAGCTGTAAATCCAGAAACTGGCAAGACAGACACTGATCATAAAGTAAAAACAGCAGTCAGCCCCAGTAGAAGTGCAAGAAAATTGAAAAGCTTTAATTTACAGTTTACTGAAGATACTGTCGAGGATCAACAGGTGCAGCTTAGTGACCAACTCCTTTTACCTGTGCCAAGTAAAAGAGGCAGAAGAAGAAAGATTAGTTCATCAGAAGTTTCAGAGAATTCTGATCTTGATGTATCTAAATCATCGCTTCCTCAAACAGAATTTAAACTTCCTGTCACACCTAGAAGAAGTGCTAGGAAGGCAGCACAAAACCTTTTGGCAGACCCAGAGCCTGCCTCTTCTCAGGAAGACACACATTCAGGCATTAAAGTAGAAGTCCTTGATACTCCTAAAAGAAGAACTCGAAAAGTGCCACACGAGAATCCAGAAAAAGTGGATACTCATGAGCAAACTCCTGCAGAGCCAAGTGAGGAGCCAGCCACACCCAGGACTACAGTAAGGACAGGGCGTCGGGGCAGGAAGAGGAGATCAGCATCCGAGGAGACCTCCCAGGGGCCTGGTGGCAGTCCTTTGCTGCTTGAAGACATAAACCCCTCAGGACGTGGTCAGACATCAAGAGCTCTGACAGATCGTGTTACAAAAACCAGATCCCGCAGGACTGCCATCCATCAGAAACTGTCTGTTGAGGAAAATGAGGCTTTCCTTTTCTCTCCTCCTCTCACAAAACTGACAAAGAAATTTGAAGGTAGGTGCACTATGTTTGTATGCAAAATGGGCATATCCTCTTTAAACCACAGAAAACAAACTGTGAGGATGGCTTTAAGTATCGTAAAGAATGTAAGCATGCAAAAAAAAAATTGCCAAGAGGCAGTTATCTCTTGCCTTAAGTCTGTGTGACTGCCTGCTTAGTTCTGGTAGAAACAGATTATGAAGCTGATCTAAGCAGTGAAATTAAATTTAAGCTATATTTCTGTAAGGGACTTAATTTCTGTCAGATTTTGAAAACCAGAGATTATTTGTGAATATGTGATTGCCATCCCTTCCCCCCAGCAGAGAAATAAAGAATGTGTGCTTCCAGATTCTGTTTCAAGTTCAGATGAGCTGCATCTTGGAACAAACCGTACAGCTGTTTAATTACGTGATTCTTCTTCATGAATGTATACTATATCAGTGAAATTAGTGTACACAGGAGTCTTAATTAGAGTACATGATAAATTTTTTTGAGATGCTTAAGGACTGTTGATGTTGCTGGAGTATATCTTTGATCATGTAGGTGCAGGTAAAATCACTACACTGGCTTTAGTTTTGTTTGACTGTGGTAAAAGAATGAATCCCAAGAGGCGATTACTAGGGGGAAGAATGCCTTTGCATGGAATGTTTATAAAGCTGATTGGACATTTATTTTTGGAAGCTATTATGTTCTTATTTGTCAGCTGTAATTTAATATTACTGTCCCTTGTGTATAACGTATGTGCATGCTAACAATGCATTGTCATTTTAGCTGGAAAAACAGACCATCCTGTGCAATTGAAGGATTTAGACCCGGATTTGTCTTCTCAGTTTGTCTTTTCACCTCCTCTTTTGAGGTCAAGGAGAAAAAATATAGCTAGCATTTCTCGAATTGTGAAAGAAGCAGTAAGTAAAAACTCCAGTTCTCCCATGTTCTTGATTTTAATTCTGTACATTTTTTGAGATCATGCTTTGCAATGCTTTGCCTTTTTCATTGGAAACTTATCTAAAAGGAGCTTTAAATGAATCAGCAAAAAATTTTGTAGTTTTTCTTCATAAAAGCTAGCTACAAAAGTCAGTTTTGAATCTATGTAAATCAAGAATTGATAAATACTGTTTTGCCTTTAACAAAAGGCACAGTGGCTCTCTTTAAACTTACTTGGTATGTTATCTGTTAATTTTAGAATTTTAAGTTTTGAGTTGGTAAAATAATTTGATGTGGAAGGTTTGTTTTTGCAAACAAAGAGTACTTTTTGGAAATTAATTTGGCATGATTTCTTAATGAAAAAGAATATTATTATTTCATAGAAGTCTAAGAACTTGTTCATGAGTAACATTTTTGTTGTCTTAACATAGGAGCTTCCAGCTAAAGAGGAAGAGGATACCAAATCCATAGAGTCTGGGGGAAAGCAAAAATTGAAGAGAGGTAGAACTCCAAAATCAAAACTGAAGAAACCAAGCAAGTATGAAATAAGTTTTGAACAGTTATTTGCATTTCTTAATGTGATGGTGATGCAACTGTTAAGTACCTAACTGCTTCTTCCTCACTTGGCTGTGCAGCTCTTCTCTCACTCTATCAGCCTGTCCAGCTTGCTGGTCTAACAGGCACGTTTTCCCCATTTAAGGGTTTGGTTTGGTCATGGAAATGGAAGAGGGAGGGAATAGGAAAGGACAGGTGGATACTAATTGCAGTGGTGACATTGCAATGCTCTTGTATTGTCTTATTCCACCTTATGAAACCACACTCTTCCAGTTTAGTTTGTCATACAAGGTGGGAAGTGGCCAGACAATGAGTAAAGGGAGTGAAACCAAACCAAACCTTATTTATGTACCTTTTCTGCCTTGTTTCTATCTACAAAGAAGCTATGCATTTTTTAAAATTGATTTTGAAATTCCATGTTGGTTTTTTCCTTGATTGAATACTGTTAGTAATGAAAAATTGATTTGATGCCTGTTCGTCTTTTCAGAACCACAAAAGAAGTTCCTTGGTCACCTCCACCAGTGGAAATAAAATTCATCTCTCCTTTTGGAAGTCCAGTGGATGGAACAAAAACTAAACAGAAAGAAACTACAGATGCAGCAGGGAAGACCCTAAGAAAGAACAAAAAAAAACTGTCTAATTTTCCAAAGCCAGTTGTGCGCCGGAAGATGCTGTAACTGTTTTTTTAAGTTTATAATGTACACCACTGTTTGTAAAGTCATCAAAATTGTGTGAATTAGTAAAAAGAAGAAAAATCATCTAATTTGGAAGAGATAATTTATATAAATTATTGTAAAATTTCATAAAAAAATGGTCTTCAGTAAGTAACTCCATATGGAGTGTGATTTCCTCAGTCAATGCAGTTTTCTATTTTATATCAAGACTTCATACATTTATATAATATGTAAATACAGCTTATTTTAGGAATGTTAAATAAAAGTGTATACTTCTCAATGTGCTCACTGTCTGTTAGCTTTTTGAGGGAATATTGGGTTGAATGACCTGTATTGCTCAGAACTTTTAATGTTGGTTTGTGAGAGTTACAGACTCTCAAAAGTGATTCCAAAAGCTTTTTAAAAGTTAGTTTAGAATTCCTATAACAAGTAAACATATTAAACATAGTAGTTTTAATTTTAAAATTATGTTTGACCTTCTGGCACAAATAATTGGACTTACAATACGAACTGGTAATTCCTTACATTCACGGTTAAGTTGTACTGTATTGAAGTCAGAATGTAAACAATTGTGTTTTAAGCTGTGCAATATTTTTTTTGTATTTGTCTTAAACTTTGGGAAAGCTGCTCTTTAGTTCATAAAACCAGATCACACCTCAGATGTGTCATCATTTCTTTAAATCTGTTGTCAGCAAAAGGTTAGCTACAGATGGTGTGATGCTTACAATAGTGTATCAGATTTAAAGGGATACTACTCAGATACTTTGAAATTTGAACCAAAATTATTTTCATAATACAACTGCTACTATAATTGAAATACTTATTGTCTGTAAACATGCTTTGCAGTATTTTAAACCTGCATATCACAGCACTGAAAACCTGATGGTAAAGCCTATATAATAGTCTGAAAAAGGTACAAAAATGTACAGAAATATTAGTTACAAACCGTATTTTTGAATAATTATTTCATTAGCAGTCTTGGGTCAAGGAGTATATGTCCCTATAAAGTTTCAATTTGTATAAATAAAGTCACAAACCTATTCTTTTAAAAGCAGACATGGAAGTACTATTTTGATGTGCAGTCTTTTAGACAATGGATTATTTTTCTGTATGTTAATTTATATATGGATGCAACTTTGAAGACTACATAATGGTGGAACCTGATATTAAACTTTTCAATTACTAAAAACTACTACAGTTATTTTAAGACATAAGTTATTTATTAACTAATAGCTTGTACATAATGAATGTATTAATAACAGGCTAAGCTTGTGAAAGAAGATTGTTCTGGGGCAGTGATTTTTCTGTCTCAGAACAGATCATTCTAGAGAAGCAATTGCATGCACTTGAATATTTTTTTCCTTGGGGAAGTATTCATGACTGAATGAAACCTTAAAAAAAAGTCAAATGTTTGAAATGTGAAAGTGGCAGTAAATTGAGACCTTTGAGTCAAGTTAGTAATTATTTTCTCTGTATTTTGTACTTGAATGACTATAAATATGGTCAAAGAGGGAAGGGAAGTTTAGCAATATTTTTTTATATTCACATTGCACAGAAGTGTAGTGAATAGCTCAGAAAATGGGGTAAAAGGTCAAATTTTCAAAATTGGAATAGAATACAGATGACAAATCTGACTTACAGTGTGCCAGAGTATTTGTAAAATACTCTGATTATTGTCAAATGGATTTGACTGATGAAATGCTAGTGAATATTACTTAATAGGGTTTTAATGCATTTCTGTCATTTATACTTATATATATATGTATATTTTTTTGGTATGAAAATTATTTAGAACAAATGAAAATACAGTATTAGCTGATTTTATTAGTTTTTAGCATCTATTTTATTTGCACCTCAGCTAAGATATCCTCATTTGTTTGTGCTTAGGAAGAAAGCAAGCAATAGCAAAAGACAATTGGCATTAAATCTAATAACTTCCTAAACCTTTGCAATTTTCAAGTAACTTTTTACTTGAGAGGAGTTTTAACTATGTGTTGAGATGTTTTACTCTTTTTTTCCTTCTTTGTAACTTGGATTTGGTGCACAGTTCTCCAGTGCTGACCAGTTTCCCCTAGGAGCAGTCTAAAAAGGAGCATGAACATTAGTGTGTGAGAGTAGAAACTGAGAAATCTGAAGGACATAGAAGGAAATGGAAGCAAAACCAGGCGCTGTGACTGTGTTTAGAGCCTGAGAAAAGGAAGAAGCTGGGGAACAGTGTTAAGGTGCCGGTTCAAGGATGTGGAGAAAACAGACTTCATGTGGGTGCTTTCTGTGTAGGTTTGCTACATGTGTGAAGGATGAGTGGAAAAGATTTGCAGCTGTTTGCACGTGGATCTGAGAGGGAGAGAGTAGTGCCAGAGAAGGGCAGGAGGGGCCTGTGGGAGGAGATGAGATGCATTGTGATGGTGGATGCATGCAGGAAGCTGTGGGGGCATAGAGCTGCAATTTTCTTGCAAACAAGGTGCGAATTTCACAGGAACTACTGCTCATTGCTAAATAGAACATTCTGAAGTTTTTCTATAGGAAGGTAATTCATTGAAGTTTTATCCCCTAAAGAAGTGCTGGATGGCTAAAAGCTGAAGCCAGATTTGTGCTGTACCTTTGGGGTGTAATCCCACAGAAAACCACTGGAAGGCTGGCCATCTTGGGACAGCAAAATCTTAGCTTTCAGGAAGAATGAAATGGGGAGCAATGGCAGATTTTATTTCCAGGAAGCACACAAAAAAAGATACTAGTGATGGGAGTATGAATAACATTAAGGGCTGTTGTTAGAAGGTATTTTGTAAAGAAAAGAAATGTTACAATGGAAATGGTTCTCTTGAGTTACCTCAAAAACTTTTTTTCTACAAATATTTATAGGCTGAGGCTGATGAAAGTATTTGTTCCAGGTTGTAACACTAAGGAGAGTTAAATCTATTTTATTTTCAATAGCCTCTCAGTGCTTGAAGTGCTAATTGATTCACGTTGACTTTGTTTATTTGCCTTAATATTTCTACATGTCCAGTGTGCAAGTAGGGGCACAGATAACTATTTAATCCCTTGTCAGAATTTCCTCTCGTGGAAGACTACTCTCAGGGTTGTCAGTGCAATAAATTTGTTTGCTGCAATTCCATTACTTCCCATGTAACTAATATATAGCAAAGTTGTTGATTTCTGGTGGGGAAAAAAGAAGCTTTAAGCAGAAAACAATCTACAGGTTCTCATGAATAGTTAGGCAATGCTTGCAACAAATTAGTCTAGGCCAGTCTGAAAATACTGAAATAATAGAATTTTAGGTAATAGGACAGTGTTTGTTTCTTTTGTTTGTACTTTTGTCTTCTGTGCAAACTTCTGGCTTTCCCTTCCAGGAATGCTTTTTTCACCAAAGTAGTCAAGATAATGAGTCTCTTTATGCTTGAAGATAAATGTTCTGTGGTTCCTGTTGAATTAAAGCTGTTCCTAAAATAAAATGCATTTTCCAGCACTGGGCTGTGTGGATGACCAATATGTGAGGTAGAGGGGAAAATGCAGGTTATGGTTACTGATGTGTCCATTCAGGTCAGTTCCTTCTTGGCTGTTTCATGACTCAGAGCCTGTGCATTGCTGCAGAACTTGGTTTAAACCTAAACTGAAAGATGAATTATTAGTGAATGACTGCTTGCTTGTATTTTGATATTACAACTGGGATTTTAATAACAATGAGAGAAGGATGCAGGAGGTGGATGTGTGATTTCTGTGAAAACCAACAGCACAACCATATATGACCCCAGGAGTCCAGGGCACAGAAAAACCTTTGCTTTTGATCTGACCTGTTGTGGCTTCTGACCATGGTGCCTTCCTTAAAGGACAAGAACGTTGTGCTCATCTCAGCAGGACCCAACAGTTACATGGGCCAGGTAAGATCTTATTCAAAGAAGCAACTAAAATCAGTTTTTGCTAATACACTGTTGTAGACTGATCAAGTTTTTTTCTCTCTCCTTATCAACATTAACCTAAGTGTAATGCATGTGTCTGGTGTTCATTGGTTTGAAGTGTTACGTAGTGTTACCTACATCTCTCATCCTAGAACTGAACACCAAAATGTAACATGTGCTGTCACACGAAATCACAGGATAAACTGAGTTGGAAGGGACCCACAAGGATCATCAAAGACCAACTCCTGGCCCTGTGCAGCACCATCCCCGAGTCACACCATGTGCCTCAGAGCATTGTCCAAACATTTCTTGAACTCTGTCACACTGGTGCTGTGACCACTTTCCTGGGGAGCCTATTCCAGTGCCCAACCACTCTCTGGGTGATGAACCTTTCCCTAATATCCAACCTAAACCTCCCCTGACACAACTTCAGGCCTTTCCCTCGGGTCCTGTCATGGGTCACCACAGAGCAGAGATCAGTGCCTGCTGCTCCTCTTGCCCTCACAAGGAAGGTGGAACTGCAGTGAGGTCTGCCCTCAGTCTCCTCCCTGCTGAACAGACCCAGTGCCTTCAGACTCTCCTCATACAGCTTCGCCTAAGCCCTAGGCCCATCTTCGTTGCCCTCCTCTGGATGCTCTCCCAGAGTTGAGTATCTTTCTTTCTTACATCTTAGGTGTCTCCCAGGCCTGCAGAGTACCTGCTGCAGGGGGTGGCTGTGTTGTTTCTGGAAGCAGCCAGCAGCGGCTCTGCCCTGGGCAGGCCGTGCCAGTAGAGGCTGGGCGCGCGCCCTGCGCCTGCCTGACAACAACATGGCTGCTGCCTAGCCAGGCTGGAGCGCTTCTGCAGGAGGCCGTGCTGCCTGACAGCCAAGGACTGCCCCACTTGCTGCTCTGGGATTCAGGTGTCAGATACAGTTTTGGAGAAACAGTGGTGACAGACCTTTCCTGGTGTGACACTGTTTTACTGGTGTGATAGAGAGTAGAATCTTTAAACTGGCAGGAGAGAGTCACCGAACACCAGGCCCTGTTGCACGGGTTGCTATTGATCTTGTCAGGTTGCTGGTTGTAGAAGCCTGTTGGAGAATTAAAAGTTCCAAATCCATCTGGATACAGCCTTGGACAGCCTTCTCTAGGTGATGGCTTGAGCAGCAGGGCAGTTGGATGAGATGACTGCCAGTGGTTCCAGGAGGCCATTTTAGAATTCTGTTATAAAGCCAAGATTCTGGAACTTGTGTTGGGAGGGACAAGCAGTGAAATACCACACTGCTGTGTTCTGCACTGAGCCCCTTGGCACCTGTGTCTGTCTGTCCAGGTAAAGGAAGCAATGTAGAGAGAAGCATTGACTCAGCACAGACTTCAGGAACTTTTGGTTGCTTAGCCATGTTAAACAGGCTGCAGGTCTTGAATGAAATCAGAATTGTGTGTCAGACAAGAACCACAGCAGATAGCTGGGTAAATTTGCTCTAATGTCCAATTCTGATCTGTATTTCTGTGTTG
>VZTT01029796.1:0-15327 GCA_013400855.1 Buphagus erythrorhynchus | reverse complement strand
GTTTTTTTGTTTGGTTTTTTTTATGCTAGACAAACTTCCAGGAGGAGTTGTCCATCCCACTAGAGTTTAGTGATCCAGTTTCCAGTAGAGCTTCCTCTCCCAAATGACTGCCATGGTCCAACTTGCTGTTTGCTTTCCATGTTTGTTAGAGATGTGCAATTCCTATTACACAGCAGGATCAAAGGACACTTCCCTCATTCACTGGCAGGAAATTGGGGTATACAAAAGTTTCTTGGTTTCCTTAGTGCCTCCTTGGACAATGAGGTGATCCTCACCTTGGCAATGTGGCTCCAATAAAAACGTCCTGGGGTTTGCAAGTGGAAAAAAACCTTGGGCTGCAGTGCTGAAGTGCTTTAAAGGAAGCACTAAATATCTTGAGCATCAGTTGACAATGGCAGGTCAGATCCATGCAGGCTTCTAAAAGAAAGATGCCATGAACACCCATCTGTGGGAATGATGCTAAACATTAAAACCAAACCCAAATCCTATCAGCAAAACCAGCCCAGCTCAGTTATTAGTATTTATGTTGTTTGGTGTACACAATTTTTAATTTGCATATCCCTAAGGTTACATATTTTGATCTGAAATGAATGAAAATATTATAAATTAATATTTTAATCAGCATTTTGGTGATATATTCCATTGTAGATAACCAAGAATTACAATACTTATCAAACTAACCAGGTCTTTTTAAAAATCAACTTTAAAATTGACAATACAATGAAGTACCAGGCTGATGTTTTAACAGGTGAATTTGTGCTTTATTTTATTCCTTTGGTTTAATCCATGGCTTTTAAAATGTCCTTTTTAAAGCTGAGAGTCCCTGACCAGCATAGGGTGGGCTGGAGGGTGAACACACTGCACTGGTGAGGGGGAAACTTCCACAGTTGGCCCTGAAGGACCCGTTGTTCTGTGGGAGGAGCTGGATTGGGGTGTGGGATTCTCTGGGAAGTGGTGGAGAAAGCGGGGTTCTGATGTGGGGGTTTTCAGAGCCAGTTTAAGATCAGGCTGATCTCTTAAAGCCAGTGGTTTCTGTCATTCTCAGTGTGTGTTGCTGCATAGGCATGCACGAATAAAGTCTGTTCTGTTTGTTAGCCGCTTGGACTGGAAACATTTGCTGCTTTTTGTCCTATTGGAGAATTCCAGATACAAAAGTAGTGCATCTTAAATCCCTCCATGCATCTGCAACTGTAAAGTAATGACATCTGTTTAATTCCTGGTAGGACCTAGAAACTTTATTTAAGTCTAAAGTAAACCACCCTCATGTACATAACTCAAACCTGAATGAGAAATTAAAGGTACCTGTGATGTGGAAGTTGTCTACTGCATTTTTTCCCTGTAGCAAAGCAGCATTTACCAGGACCCCTGGCCCCAGTGCTGGCAGCAGTGTCACTGCTGTGAGCCTCAGCACTGCTGCTGTGCAGAGTGAGCCTTCTGGGGCAGCAGGGAATGATCTCAGGGATGGTCCTGACTGGACCAAAGCTGAAGCCCTGGTTGGAAGGGAGCCACACCACAGGCGTGGGAGTGAGGGGACACTGGGACATGCTGTGGGGCTGTCCCCACTGTTACTGTCAGCTTGTGCTGTGCCTTTGCTGTGATCAGAACTGCAAGAGTGAGTTACTGGGTCAATAATGAAATAAATGCATTGGAGGGGTGAGGGGTTCTCTGGTGCTTTGGCACTTCCTGACTAAACCTGGCAGCATTGTGCCAGGACCCAGCTCTGGCCTCTTACCAGAGCCACTGCAGATCCCTGGGCTTAGCCTAGCCTGGGCCATGTCACACGGGCCAGAAAGTGCAACATTTTTTGTGGCTTAGATAGAAGCTGGAAGCTTGATGTTTTATACCATCTTGCACTTTAGAAGGGGAAACTAACCCATCCTGCTTTTGTGTGTGGTGTGACCAATGTGTGCCCAGGGCACTGAGGAAAGGAAAACAACCCCTGGTTGGTAGTGAGTGGGGACTGTGGGCATGGGGTCCCTGCCTCTCCTCTGCTTCTTCCTGTCCATGTGAACTGCCTGAGAAATCACTCTTAGACAGCTCCTGGCTCGCCTGAGAGCTGTTTAAAAGGAAAAATACTTTGTTTTCGTAGACAGTGGTGGCTTGGTAATCCTTTAATGATTTGAATATTGCAAATGCTGAGTTGAGTGAAGGAGAAGCGCCCTTGGAGTGAGCTGTTGTGTCCAGCTGTATATAACGTCCGTGTATGAAATCAATACCGAGAGTCCTGTAGCAAGAGCACGTGATAGAGGGGTGGGATGGACGGGGGGGAGCGGGGGGGTCGCCTTGGATTTGCAAGTCACAACTGGCATTAACTGGCCTTTTTATCTTTCCACTGTGTCATGTAAGTAGCTGCTTTCCTGTCCTGCCTGTCCCTCAGGCTTCCCCGAGTTCATTCTGAAGAGAAGTTAGCAAAATCCTCATGCTTTAGAGTCGATCCCGACATCAACGTGAAGGCAAATGTCAGATGTTTGTTTGAGCGCTGGTAGAGGTTGCAATTGGAGAGAACAGTTCCCAGGTTGTAGGAGTTAACTGAAGCTATTGACACAATTAAAACAAAATCGGTAAAGGAATGTATATAATACTGCTCTGTGTTTTACAGTAAGATTTGTTGCTCTCAGACTGTGTAAAACAAAATTTATTCATGTTTTCTGCATATTAAAAAAATCTTATTGTACCAATTGGTAAACTATTAAATGCATATAAAACTAGATGTGGTTTTGTTTCCTTGGATGCAAGAATTAAAACTATTTTGAAAAAAGCTATTGGTGTTCCACCCTCAGATTTTGCTCCTACCTGCTTTGCCCTTGCTGTGATTTTAATTTGTGCTCACCTGAGGCTGCAGGAAGTGGTTTTGAGCTGGTTCATGGCAGCTGGAGTAGTGAGAGGTTTTGTTGGTTGATCGGGTGGAATGAGGTGCTGCAGGAAATGCTCTGGTGGGCTGAGCTGGTCTCACAGGTGGGCAGGAGAGCCTTGTCCCTGCACCTGGCACAGGCCAGCCCTGGTTGGGTTGGGTTTGGATGGATTTTCCCTTCTCTTGACCCTGTTTCTGTCCTGCAGCCCTGACAGGAGCTGCCTTTCCCTGCTCCTCACTCGGTGTTGGAAGTGTTGAGGGCACTGGCTGAGCATGGCCATGCATCCTCAGAGTAATCACTCTTGGCTTTGAGGCAGCACAGGGCAGCTGGGGACGTGGAAAGCTGAAGGCACTGCGTGGTTCTGGCAACGTCTGTTCTGCTATTCGGGTCTTGTGCCTATCTCTGTGTGCTTTGGTTTAATTTCTACCTATGATTTGGCCCTAATTGCCTCAAGTACTATTTAGAGATGGGTCAGTGGCTGGAACTGGAATGGGCACATCTTTATAATGGAAGTGCTCGTGAGCTTGATGTGGGGAGCTGCCAGCTGAGGTCTGTGGAAGCAGCTGGTTGGTAGGGTGGTACTTTGCACAGGATGGACATTTGGGGGAGACCCACTTGCATTTGGGAAATAAAACTGAGTCTGGGCTCTGCCGGAGCTGATGGGTGCATGGGCTGTTCCAGATGGGGTGACAGGGTGGCACAGAGGTGATTTTTGAGGTGAGGGGTGAAAGGAAAGCCTCATATGTCCACAGGCAGTGAGTTTCTGACAGGGAGTGCAAGGCAGGCTCAGGTGTGAGTTGCCAAGAACAGTATGGGCAGTTAAATTTAATTTCCCCCCTTAGCTGGGTGAGTTGTTGCTCATGCAGTAAGTGCTGTGCTGACAGCAGCTCTGTAGGTGTGAGATTGGTTTGGACCAGCTGTTCCCAGTCCCAGTACAGCACTGATGGGCACCAAAACATTTTTCAGTGGACAGGTTGAGTACCTGTCTGCCTCCAGCCCAGCTGGGTCCCAGGGCCCATTTGAATCAGTTTTTACACTTGTGTTTAAGAACTTGTGACCACAGTAATGAGAACCCCCAGAACACAAAAGAGGTAGTGAGGTACAGACAGGTGTTAGTAAATGTAGTTATTTACCAGCCTGCATTGCCCTTGGAGCTGCTTAACTTGGGAGTCTCAGTAGTCAGGACTTGTGTCCTTCAGCTTCATTTCACATGGGTACAACATCCCCAAAGCTGTGTCCCTGCTCCCACATCTCCCCTGGGATGAGAGGGCGAGGTGACTCCTCTCCCTGAGCACAAATGGATTCTGACAGCAGAGATTGTGAGTCCTGCCCCCTCTGGGCTGGGGTTGTGACTCTCGTCCTGATTTAGAGCTTTCCAAGCCTCCAGGTCAGCTGGTCCTGTTCTCTTCCCCCCCTTCCTGCTCCAAGGAACAGGAGTGATGGCTCCCGTGCTGGTACCAAGACTTTGCACCAAACAGTAAAGAAACAAAAAAAATACCTGCAAGAGTTTAAAAAGCTTTTAATGGACTTGTAAGACACTAGTAAAAGAAAAATCTTGTAGGAAAGATGCACTGTAGTCATTTATTGATTGCTTTCCAGGAAATTCAGAATTTTTCTAATGGGAGCAAGTTCATTTGCAGTGAAGACTCTGCTTGGTTGCCTCCAACACCTCAGAGGCTGCTCCCTCCTATCCCCCCTGCCCAGCCCCGAGTTACAAATACCTGTAGGGTCAGACAGGAAACTTGAGGGTACAGAGCACAGGGACAGCACTGGGCTCCAAGGGTCAGTAAAAGAAGCAGCGCGGATTAGCACGGGGCACGATCCAGGACAGACAACGCGAGGGAGGGAGAGGCTGGGGCTGCGGCCAGCCCAGTTCTACTGCTTGATCTGCTTGGAAAACAGGACATTCAACTCTTGTCGGCATCCCAGGGCCTGCAGCAGCCCAGCAGCCACATCTTACCTGCTTGAGGACAGTGACAACCCCCCATGATGTGCGTGGGAGGGGAGGGGACAAGACAGGAGGATTGCTTTAGTGGCACTTGCCATTCAGTACCGTCCATTGCCAGCAATGGCAGCTCCCAGCGCCAGTCCCAAAACCAGTGTGCAAAAATGCCAGAGATGAAGGTATTTGCCAGAGGTTTCAGTGCTGGGGGAACTTCAGTTTTTATTTAAACCCCTTCCCCAAAACCTGGTACTTTCTGATTGTGATTCTGCTGGGTTCAGGGCCCTCAGCTCTGTGTCAACAGCTGCTGTTGCAAATGACACCAGGTCTCTATATCTGAATTTTCCTCCCCTCTCCCCTGCCCTAAATAGGGCTGTGATTCCCTCCTCACTCTCCCCTTAGCTCAGCCCTCATTTGCTGCATTCCCACCTCTCTGAGGCACTGGGGTTTCCACTGCAATGGAAGTTTGTGCGCTTTTTTAAAGATCAAGCCCTCACTCTTTGGATACGGTATCCCAAGTTACTCAGCTGCAAGCAGAGCAGAGGTGGAACAGTGAATATCATATATATATATCTATATATATCTATCTATATATATATATATCTATCTATATCTTTACCTTGAAAATTAGAATGTGAATGTTACAAAACCCCACTGAATTGCCAAACTGCCAACCAAACATAGAAAAAAATGGTTAAAGGAATCCCATGGCTATATCCAGATGTAGAAAATGCTGTACATCCCCCACTTCCACAGGTCACAAGTTTCATTCATCTCAGCAACACAAATATGGCTGTTCTTAGCACAATCTTGAACAGTGACTGGGGGGAAATCAATCTTTTGGCTTGGAATCCACGTTTTACAAGAACGCGGAGCAGCGATGGGGCTGGTTCTTTACTGGTTTAGCAAAGCAGTGTCCTTAGTCAACATAAAAATGACCTGAGAAATGTTACATTCCTCCAGACAGTTCATTTGGAATTGATATGTACAAAGTAGAAATAACTGCTGGGCACACACACGACACGGACACACACACACGGCAGGAGGGCCCCGCGCGCCAGGACGGGTCTGTGCTGCCTCCGGCCACTTCCCCTCGCCTGGCAGACACAAGCTTGGGCAGACAGATTACATTGCTCAGATTAGTTCTTTGCATTGTGTATTAATTGTACCAGTGCAATAACATTGTCAAAAAGGAGGAGCTGCTCCAAGGGCAGCTAAGGCCCTGGGCCAGATTCAGAAAAGGGTGGTTTAAACTTTTTTTTTTTTTTTTTTGTTTTTTTAAGCGAGGTACACGTTAAGCAGAGCTCTGTGTTAAGGGGATGGCAGCAGAAGGCATGCTCGGCTCAGCCTCTTTCTCCTCCACAGCTTTGTCCTCTGCTTCCAGCTGTTCCCCACTTTTCATGCTTTCCTGGAGCTGCTGGCGTCGCTGCACCTCGGCTTTAAGGTTCTCCAAGTCTTTTTGGCTGAAGGGGAAAGCAGGAAGGGGAGCAGACATTAGACTGGCTGTGGGAATGGTGAACCCCCAGGACAAGGTCATGTTCAATGGGGGGAACACTCCTTGCACCTCCCTCCCTCACAGCTCAGCCAAGCCTGAGCACAGCCAGGGCCCAGGGCAGAGCAGGGGCTTCATCTCCCTGATGGCCAGACAGCCTCCAGCTGCTGATGCTGCATTTTTACCACCAGTGATTATTTACAGCCTTAGAACAACAGTCTTGGCTCAGGTCATCTATTTCCACCATCATCCCAATCAAATTTTCAACTAGAAGTATAAGAGATGATTCATAATAATTAAAAAAAAATAATATAAGAGTAGTGCTGTTTACAGTGGTCTTGATGATGCTAATCAAGGCCTGAATTGGGATCTTGGCTAAAACAAATCCTGGGGAGCTGGTTTCTGCTCTCTTGAAAGCTAAGACAATAGAGACTTGATTTCTAGGCATAATCCAGAACAATCACTGTACCTTAGTGGAATGAAGAGAATTCCATTGATAATGTTCAGCTGCTCCAGGACACTGGCCATACTGGGAGCTGTGAACTACATCACAAGGGAAAAGAAGTTTTAGGAGTAAGAACCTAGAGAGGAGGCTGAACTTCTAAGTACGTCCCTTTACCAACAGTTGAGAAAATGGCATCATTTACATTATCTGCCTCTGTATATCCACAAGCTGGAAAGCACCATCCAGAGCTTCCCACCAGTCCCTGTGGGGTCCTCCTGCTGAACTTCAGTTAAATACATTGCAGTGCCAGTTCCAAAACGTGTTGGGTTTTCTACCCCACTTCAAGTACTTTAACAAGGGTAAACCCTTTAGTGCTGTTTATATGGGTTTGAGCCTCTTCATTGGCCACAATTCCCTGGACTTTTATTTAAGATCCTTGTGCTCCCTTCATTGCCATGAACTCCTCAGGTCTGTTGCCAGTTCTCCACAGGGAGGACACGCACACACACAGAGCACTGCCCCAGTATGTCCTCCCTGCAGCTGCAACCCTCTTTCTCAATCTGCTAGGGGGGGTACAGCCTGGCAGGGAGAGCACCTATGGCTCAGGCTGGGTACTGTGCCAGGTGTGGAGGCAGGCAGGAGCAGCTGGGTTTGGCTCAGGAGAGCCAGTCGTTGCTGCTCCATGTAAGGTAAGACAGCCCCTCTGCACTCCCTGCCCAGCCTCCCCAACCACAACATCCCTGGAAGGAGAACAAAGCACCTGGTAGAAGATGACAGCATTTTTGAGAATGAGGAAACTGAAGTACTTCTGAGTTGAGCAACCTGCTGCCTGGCAGTGAGTCAGCAGCAGGGCAGGGTTGTGTGCAGGTGTGCCAGGCTCTCACCCCAGGAGCTGTGCCTGTACCCTGCTGCTTCCCCAGGCACCTGCAATGCTTTGCTCCATCCACCACAGTGTCTGAGGCCCTGCCCTAGCACAGGCTTCTGCTTGGGACAGGACAACTGCTACCCCTCCTGCCAGTCCATGTCCCTCAGGAGCAGCTGGACACAACCTGCAGCTGGCACAGCAGGATCCCCAGTGCCCAGGGCTACCTTCAGTGGCATGATGTTGGCGTTGGAGCCATTCTTGTAGATCTCGTTCATTGTGCGCTGCAGAGCGACCGCTTGCTGTGTCAGGTATTTCAAGTACTCGGAGCTCTCTTTGGTCTTTTCATGGTGTTCACCGAGCTGATGGGAAATGGGGAAAAAAAAAGGTTCAACATCACAAGAGAGGGCAGGACCCAACCCAGGGAACACACCTGGGTGCCAGCTCAGCCTCCCTACAGGAACTCAGCAGAATGGATTTTACCTGCCTTGGCATTCAAAAACCAGTACAACAGTTCCTCTGGGAGCCTTCTTATCAACATTCCACATTTTCATCAAGTGGGAGCATATTTGCGGGGTGAGCAGCATTCTCTGCACTGAGCTCTTCTTCCAGAAGCTGCATCCCAGCATCCCCCCACCTGGACCAGTATTCCAGCATTCCCCACGCTGGGCTGTGCCCTCAGCCAGCTCAGCTGAGTCACCGTGTGCAGACGTGCTCAGACAGCCCCAGGCTGGAGCAGGAGTTTCACTGAGCAGCGGCCAGGCTCAGAGCTCACTACCAAACCAGTTTGGAGCTGGTATTTAAAGACTAGTGGCAGAAAACATGGGAAGAAGAGACCAGTTCTTTCCAAGCCCCACCAGAACATGAGGCCGTGCCTTGACAGAAGTGCTTGTACAGCATGGGTACAGCACAGACACATTTACAGGAAGCTGAGCAAAGACTCCTGGCATAGCAGTGAGCAGTTACTGCACAGGGCAGCAATTTTGCCCTGGCCCTACAAGGACTCCCTGGCTTCTGCTCAGAGCTGTTTGTAGGAAAGGCCTCCCCCAGGCCCAGGCTGGGCACTGGTTTGCAGTGGAACTGCTCAGTTGTGGCCCTGCACTGACAGCTCACAAGTCACAAGCACAGTGGGGCTGCTCATCACCTGGTTCTTGTAGATGGTGTAGCCTTCCTTCTCATGCTGCAGAGCCGACCGGAACTCGGCTTTGCTCTCGTACACTCGGGCAACCAAGTGGTGGCTGAGGGAAGGAAAGGGTGGAGTCACTTCTCTGAAGAAGAAGAAACATTTCTGTGCTGCAGTGAGCGTGACTGTGCCATCAGTGTCTGGGCTGGAAGTCTTAACACGAGCGTGAGAGGAAACCGAATGCAGCACCCTGGGAGTTACTTCTTCCCAGCCCAGCTGAGGACTCAAATACTACACTCATTAGGTTGGATTTTAGTTGGAATGCTGAGAAGTGACCTACAGAGGTGAAGACTGAGCTGGGCATCTTTTGTTCTGCATCCAGGAAAGCTGAAGGCCACAGCAGTGAACCAAAGGGAGAGGCACATCCATGGGAATACCTTGGGGCTGGATTTATTAACTGCAGAGGAAGGCTGCATCCCTAAGCCCTCAGGCAGAGCCAGGCCTGAGTTCCCTGGGCTCTCGCCAGCTGGGAGAGCTGACTTGGCTTGGACTGTTGGCCTTGGTGCTTCTGGAACAAAAAAGAAATTGCTGGGTTTGGCAGTGTTTGTCTGTGGGAGGGGAGGGTCTCTCCAAGCGTCCTAGTGCCACTGAGGGACAGCTGAAGGCTCTCTGGAGCCTGCACATTCATCAGCCACTGGAAAACAAGGCAGGCTCTTGCAGGTGCTTACTCAGGTTTATTTGCAGCCTGATGGAGAACAGATGGCTGCAGTGTGGCAGCAAGAACTGAGAGTGGGCCATGCCTGGCTGACAGAGCCAGTTCTGCACTGAAGGACAGAGGGCATCCAGCACTGCAGCAGTGGGCACTGGGAGCAGATCCTACAGGTGTCACCAGTCCCAGCTCCCTTGGGAACACACAGGAGCCACTCAGGGTTTTTTTATTCAAATACAGGGCTTTATGGCAAAGGACAAAACCACATTAAATGGTTCTCAAAGATCCCTCCCTGAGGGCTGGAACAATTAAATATGAGCATTTAACATGCTGTCCCTGTCTTCCAGTGTAATTCCCTTACAGGCTTTCCAACCTTTACTCCCCACGTACATTTTTCTATTGAGAGTCCACAGGGACCAGGGTCATCTTGACAGATTTTTTGAGCAAGCTGCATCACAGCAGATCCCACAATTAACCTTAAAAACAACAGACCTCCATCTTTTGAAATAACAAATTTGCATACTGCACCATGACCCTGGCTCTGGGACAAGACCGAGTATCCAGTTCCCAAGCCCAGACCCTCCCATGCGAGTGCTCAGTGACTGTGCTCGCTCTGACAGCAGTGACCCAGCCCAGGACCCCACCCTGCCTCACCTCAGTGCAACCTTCAAAGACTTGGAGCCGTGGTACTTGGAGCTGATGGCCAAGGCGTTCTCCAGGAACCGCAGCGACAGGTCATACTCCATGACCCCGTGGAGCACCAGGCCAATGTTGTTCTGCACAGAGAAGCCAAGCAGGCATTGGGACATTGGGAAGGACACATGGACACTACAGTTCCTGCTCTGTGAACAGCAGGACCCCACAGGTGTGTGTCCCTGCCAGAAGGGCTGCAGCCCCTGGCCAGTCCCTGCAGCAGGAACACGTGACAGGGACCATGTCCCCCATGGGAGCTTGGCCCAAACAATCCAGGCACAGGGAGGGAACAAACTCTCCAGTTTATGCCAGCACAAGAACATAATAAACAAAGGAGTTTTTCTAAGGATTACAGGAGCTCAAATCCCATCTGCAGTATCCCAGTGCAGAGCTCAGCACAGAGGCTGACCCTCCCAGCTGAAGGGTCAAACTCCTTTTTTCCTTCACTGATGGCACCAACCAGTAACAACCCAGGCAGGAAAAGCACTGTCTGAACGTTTGTTTTTAACAGCCATCGTGTGGGCATCTTGAAGGCCAAGAGGTTTCTCAGAGATTAGGAACTTGAAGACTCTTAAACAGATTACTTACATCTAAGAGTGCCATTTCTGGGTGATCCTCCCCAAATACCAAGAGCATGAGGTAGCGTGCACGGTACAGCAGGTTCAGTGCTGTCGAGAGTTGGCTGTTTGCAAAGCAGTACAGAGCCAGGTGCATCTAGGACACAGAAGGGACCCAGCATTAAAGTAAAAGAAACTAATCTCTCCTCTCCTTTCCTCAGCTGCACACGAATAAAATGTCTCCCTCACAGGTTAAAGAAGGACTTCAGCCACTTCAAAAAGTCCAGTCTGCTGGCTGTGCACAGCCCCACTGAGGTGTCCCTGAGGACACAGCACTGACAAAGCTGTGTGTTTTATTTCACTTTCTCTTAACACTCCTCGTGGAATATTTCCCAACATGACTTGCATATGTATGTCATATTCTGACTGTGTTTTGGGGGGGATTCTTTCCTCTTTTTGTTTTTGACAGAAGCCCAGGGCCATAGCCAGGAGAATTAATATATCTACATAAAGATGCAGGAGACAAACACTAAAAACCTAGGTTAAGCAGGACAAATACTGAGCATGCAGGACACACTCAGCTTTTTACTTTGCAGGATCGTAAGAGATGATGAAGTGGATAATTCTGGAAAGCAAGCTGCAGAAGAGAGGAAAATGCTACTGTTTTCCAGCTGCAGACATGAACTAAGGCTCCCAGAGTGCAGGCAGAGCCCTGAAGTGCTGCTGCTCCCCCAGCTCCCCATACTCACATATTCCTGGATTGTGTTGGGGTGTTCAATGCCCAGGACCCTCTCGCTCATTAGCACTGCTTTCTGCTGATTGCTTAAGGCCTGAACAGAACAGAACAGGAACCAGGGCAAGTCACACCACGCTGTGAGCTTGAGCAAGCATGGGGAAGGAATAAGAGGAGATCCCCTCAGAGCCCCTGCTCACCTCTGAGTAATCTCCCATGATGTAGTTGAGCCGAGCTAGCAGCCTCAGGCAGGCACAGATTTCTACATGCATAGCACCATACACATTGTTGAACAGGTTTAAGGCTTCATTGATGAGCTCACAGCCCTCCTTCAAGAAACCTGAAAAGAAGGTATATCCATATATATATATATGTAAAAAGTAAGCCCTAACACTGCTGGAGACAGAAGTGAGACCAGCAGTAGGATACACAGACACAGGTCACTGGGGGAAGGATATCACTGCCCTGACCCATCCTTGCTCATTGCTGGTGGCTTTACAGCAGCAATATTCCAGATGGTCCTGGAGACCAGGATTCTCTACCAAACCAGGGTTGTCAGGGGTGTCCTGGTGGCCATGCCCCACACACCCTGCTCCTCCCATTACCAGTGATCATCCTCAGAGGCAGAGGCATGTGGGGTCCATACCTTGCTGAACTTTTGCTTGCCCGCTCTGGAAGAAGTGGAAAGCATCGGAGGCTTTGGGGTTCACATGCTTCACTACAGGGAAGATGTTAAGAATATCCTCTTCTGTGAAAGTGGGCTTGTGCCTATTGTCAAAGTTGTACTCCTTCAGCAGGATCTGGAGGGATCAAAAAGAGTGGAGGGCACAGTTACCACTTTCATAGGCACTTGGCAAGAAAAGGGGCAAAATTCTAAATGTGGATTCACAGTCAAAACATCTCCTGTACCAGGACCTGGGACAGAACTCGCCAAGGTGGTCAGATGTAGGTGTGCACCACCACCTGTACATGGCAAAATGGCACCGTGGTGACAACACTGAACCTGTGAGAGCACAGCTTGTCCAGTTGTCCCACAGCCCACAGAGCAGCAAGAAGGCAGTGCAATTGTACTGGGGCTAGCTGTTCTTCCAAGGGACATGCCAGCACATTTACCCTAAGAGGGAACTGCATTACAAATCTCTTTCTCAGAGCTGGGACCTGTATTCCCATGAACACCACAAAGACCTTTTGGGGCTTGTGCTGTGCCTGCAGAACACATTGCACTTACTCTTCATGTTCCTTGATGGCAAGGCAGGCAGGATGTGGATCTTACCTGGACTCCAGTTTTGAGGGAGATTTCACGGAGCAGGGTGATTTTCTGTAGATTATACACTTCAGCTGCTTGGTCAGCATTCTCACTGCAGAAAGCACACAAAGCTTCAGCTCTCAGGGGAGTTTCTGCTCAAGGACATTGCTCCATTGTGGGTACCTGAGGCACAGGTCCTTGTACAGCCAGGTGCTAACTCAAACCAAAGACTAACACTGCAGTTTGCCCGCAGTGTGTGAAAGCCTAGAGCACAGCAGTGCTTCTAGAGAAATCCTCCAAGTGCTCTCAAAGCCCACTGCAGCGTTTGGGCTGAGTACCTTCAGCTCTTGGTGAGGAGTGAGCAGGCCCTGACACAAGGGGATGATCACTGTCCAACTACCAAAAGCTGGATTATCCAACCAGCCATGGCTTTTCTCTTGAGCCACTTCATTGGTGCTTCCAGTTCAGCACTCATAATGTGCCCCTCCCTTACTCCCCATCTCTGTTCTCATACAGGAGCAGCTCTCCTTTTTTTGGAACAGAAGTTCCCTTCAGCCTAAATCATTGTTCATATAGACAAATATCTTCTGACTATATTACTTCTGCTTCTCACCTTCTTATCCCCTCTGTACTCTTAGGAGAGGTTTCCCTTCCTCCTCTGCTTTCCATGGCTGCCTTTCATCTGATTCAAAATTTCACTTCCCCTTTCCTACTCTTTGCTCAGTTTCTTTCCATTAAAGATCTGTGTAAGTCCCTCAAGGGTACAAATTTTATTCAAACAGGAAACAAATCATGAAAGGGAGGTCCTGTTAAAGAACAAGAGCTACAAAATTTTGGTGAATCCAGGGACAAGCCAGGGTCACCTGCTCCACTTACCATTCAAGACTGAAATCAAAATAGTTCTTTGCTTCTGAACAAATATTCTTCCATAGCTCCTGAGGGGTCATGCTGGCCCATGCAGTGTTATCAGCATTTCCAAGATTCCTGTTTTTCCTTTTCTTATTCTTCTTCTTGGAGACCAGCTCATCAGCTGGCAGATGGGCAATGGGATTTGGGAAGGAGCTCAGAAAACAATTGAGGAAGTGGCTGATGGCAGCAGATAAACCTGACAGCTCCACACCCTACAGTGAGACAGAGTCAGTCAGGAGAGACATCTGCCATCCCACAGCCCTGCTCCAACCCCGAGCCCCACACACATCCAGTCCTCCAGAAACAGGGGGATCTTCCACGAGAGGGACAGGAAGGCAGTGTGTACAAGTGACACTGGCACAGAGTTATGTCCATGTAGGATTAAGTGTGTGCCTACACACAGACATGTGTAGTTATATTTCAGGCTGCTACCTGGGACAAAGAGACTGGAACCAAGCCAGGTGTATTGCTAGGCTGTGTGTGAACAGGTACAAGGATATGTAGTGTTGAGGCAATTACAAAGACTTCTTAGAAGGGCAAAAGCAACACTGTTTAAGAGGAAAAGGTATTACAAGGAAAACAAGCTGTGATTTCACTTCTAAAAGCCTCCAACATAATGAGTGAGGATCTGGGGAGGAAAAGCATGAATGACTGCTCTCTGAGAAAGCTTTCTTCAAGTGGGAACTTGTTTTCCCTCACACACAGGCCTGCACCTATTTCAGTACTAATGAGCTTGTACTTCTCGTTGCCACGCAACCCCCAGGAGCTGCCTAATGAGAGGAGAACCCCAAACAGCTCTGTTTGTGGAAAAAAGTCATTAGGGAGGACACAAAGGCAAGAGGTCAGACTGCAGGTCATACCTGGAGGTATGTCTTGAAGATGTGTTTGGCTGATCGAGTGATCAATTCACTGATTCCAATTTTCTATCCAAAGGAAAAAAGAACAGACTGAGTCCATTGGCAAGCAAATGGAAAAATACACTGGGCTTTTGAAATGGTCCTTTAGCAAGATCTGAAGATCTTGCTAAAGATCTTGAAGATCACTGTTCTTCCTGCAGCACAGAACTGCAAAAGCTTTGACAGCCCTCCTGGAGCCAGTGAGGAGCCCCTGGCCCTCTGTGCCTGGTGCCCACAAGCCCCGGGTGTGGCCCAGAGCAGCTCCAGCAGTGCTTCAGCGGCTGCCACAGCCCAGCCCTGCCTGCTCCTGGGCAGCCACACTCACAACGCTTCAGAGTTTGATCCAAAGCCCACATGAGTCTTAGAGGCTTAAAAAATGCACAGCTGAAAATCCAACTGTGTTACTCACTGTTACTTTTGGGAATCCCTGAAGCAATTCCCTACTCCAAAAGACACTCACAGTTCCTAACATTATGAAAGCCATTAAGGATTTGGAAAAAAAACCTCCCCAGCCACCACTTACAGGTCATCCTCCCTCCTCCCCTATTTCTGAAGCTGTTTATTTTTACACAGAGAGAACAACTGTCCAAGTGGGAATCTCTTTGGGACAAACAATGCCAGGGTGGTTTGAACTGTCTGATGCTTACAAAGATGTGATCCAGCTGAGCACGGCCGGGGGTCTTGCTGATGAAGTTGATCACCTTGCCCAGGTAGCGCATGTTGATGCCCCTCTGGTGCATGGCCTCAGCCAAAGTGGCCCCATCCATTGGGAGCACTGTGTGATCCAGGCAGTCCTTCACCTGCAGGTGTGCACAGACTTTGTTACTGAGGACAAACACAAAGGAAAGAACTTCCATTTAAAAAAAAA
>VZTT01029794.1:164802-199301 GCA_013400855.1 Buphagus erythrorhynchus | reverse complement strand
AAAAAAAAAAAAAAAAAAAAAAGTGATTTCAGAAGGTAAATAAAGAAATCAGTGCTGACACATCACAAGCTCCCCTTTTGAAAACATATAGATTCCCAGAATTTTCAGAAGTACTGTCTGCTCTTTTTTCTTCCAGTTGTTGCTCTGGTTCCTTAAACCAATCATTCTTTAAAATATTTCCCAAATACTTATATCCCATTTTGGTCTTGTTTAAAGCTAGTTTTGCTTTGAAAAGATGAAAAGTATTTTTTCAATTCCGGATTTAAAATCTGCACAAATAAAATTTTAGAACGTCTATTTTATTTTATTCAAGGAATGAGTGGTGTTTTACACTGCATATTGATTAGCAAAGTCATTAGTAACTTATTCCCAAATTTTTAAAAAAGCAGTCTGATCTTTGGAGACCCTGCTTTGAAGATTAAGATCCATATAAAATACTCATATCTGTCTTTTACCTGTTTTATAAAATTAGCCACAGGCTAAGTAATTGCAATTTGAAGGATTTAAAACTTCCAGAGATATTCAGAGACATTCATTTTCTCAACTATGTTTATACAATGCTTAATTACGGCCAACTTGTTGAAACAAAGGATCATTGACAGCCATGTCTACCACATTTATTCATGTTTATGGATACATGGGAAACAATCACTTAAGGTAGAGCAATCCAGTATATTACCCTGTGTCTACAGCTGTGATATTACTTTATTGTGTGAATTGAGAGGAGGGGGAAAGGAAAATTTTTACTGCCATAACTCAATCACAATAAGAGGAAAAAAAAGTGATGCATATCATCTATCTATTTTTATGTGACAACATGGAAAAAGATACTTAAAAAAAAAAGAAAAAAGTGATGCTTTGAGTTCATTAAAGAGATGTATTTTGTGATATGTAATACAACTGACACTTGAGGGGAATATGACTTTTTTCCCATCACAGAGAATATCTGAAACATGAGAAGCATCAATCAATACCTGCAGTTCCTTGAGAGGCAGCATTAAACAAGAGAAAATATTGCTTCCTTTTTCTGCTGTGTTCTGCTATGAGTATCCACACTGAAGGTCTGTGTTCCAGCCAAAGCAATTAATGATTAATGAAAACAGACATAGCTGTTTTGGGAAAGAGGGGAACCCATGAAACTGAGCAGTGCATGATGGCTTCATTAAAAAGAAGAAGTGCGAGCACCAACTCTGGGGAGAAAAAGAAGTCCAAAGCCTTTTTCTGCACTCTTTGCACTTCCAGCTAGGAAGCTGCTGAACCTTTTTCCTGTGGTGTTTCATGGACTACATGGGAGAAAACGCCTTCACCAGGTAGAAACCTGCAGCAAAATTGTCCATCTATGGTGCTCTGTGGCTCTTCTCATCTCTGAGTCACCTGGGTGGGAGCTGATTTTGGGCTGGGTCACTGGAGCCACTCTCTGAGGCTGTGGTTTCAGCAGTGCCATCCATCATCAGCATCCTTGACACGCTGTGCCTGGGCGATGCCATGCGCTGGAGGAGGCATCTCCCAACGCCACATCTGCTCCTGCTGCCTGTAAGATCTCCAGAGCTGCAACTGTTTAACTAATATTTACTCCATTTCAGCTCAGGGGCTGGATTTTGTCTCTTGCAGCCAGCTGGAGGGGCACTTTTCCAGTGGAAAGCACAGGGGAAATTTGGCCTGGCTTGGCCAGGATTCCGCCTGTGGTCCCCTGAGGAGAAGACGTTTCCATGGCAGCTTTGCTGCTCCTTCAACTGGTGCAAGAGCTGCTGCTCGCCACATTTAGCCAGCTCTGCTGGTCTGTGAAGGTGAGCTGCCTCTCCGGGTAATTGCAAACATACCTGCTTCCCCATGTGCTTCTGCTGCTTGACACAAACACTTTGTTATCCCTTCTGCAGGAGGTGACCTACCACGGCTGCTCATCTCTCCGGATTTCAGCAGCCAGCTCTGGCATGTGATGGGCTGCAGCTTTTGCTGAGGGACCAGCAACGGGACAGTGATGTCAGTTAAATTTCAGTTCTGAGCTCTGCAGAGTCATTCACCCTCTCCTAGATGGTTTTGTGGTTTTTCTTCTGCCTGTGGCATGTGAAGATGCTACCAAAATATAGCTGATGAAAGGGTGCACTGCTCAGGATGGATGCAGCCTGAACATCAGGATCTCAGCCTTTCATTTGGAGAACTGAGCAAGGTTGTCCCCTCTGCAAACACAGGGCTGTCCCCTCGCAAACATCCCCTCTTACACAAGGCTGGATCACACAGATGAGCCAGAGTTGAAGCTCTTTGTCTCCCAAATCCACATCTCACACCTCACTGGAGAAAGCCCTAAGGCCACTGATGACTCTGAGCAGCAGACATTCACCCGTCTAGCCTGCTGAAACTGTGCCAGATTAAATCAATGGGATCGTAAGCATTTAAACAGGAATTACTCCTGCTCAACCAGCTAAAAACCTCCTTTATTAGGCAACAGCCTCACTCGCACCCCTCTGCCTGAGCTATAAACAAAGCACATCAAGCTGGAGGCTGCACAGTGGAGGTAGAAGCCTGCTCAAGGTAACAGCCCTTGCAGAAGAGGAAAGGAAGAGGTGTGCTTTATTACACAGGGATTCTGCAGTTCTGGAAGTGAGACAGCTACTGTACCCATATCACAGGGCAGGTCTGAGAAAGGAACACATGATTAAGAGCTTTGAGAGCTCTGCGCTGAAAAGAGACGCAGCAATGTTGCTGTGATTTAATTCATGCATGCATGCACTTCAACCCAGACTAATTCCCCAGGGTTAGAATGAAATAGTTTAAATCTAACAAGGGTAGAAACTCATAACCAATTCCTGTGCTTCTCAAAGAGAATATCAAATGACATGAAATCCTTAATTGCCCTGAATGAGACACAGACATCTGAAATGGAGTTATGTGTCTCCTATCTAAAAAAAAAAAAANAAAAAAAAACAAACACAAACCAAAACCCCTTAAATTAATTCTTTATCTTCCTTCCACCACCCCTAGAAAATGAAACTTCTTCAGGCATAAAAATAGACCAAGCTTTACTAAAACCAAGTGCAGATTTAAGCACCTACTTTAAAAGGACAAACTGCTTGCACAACTGATATGATATTATGAAACTTTAGACATTTCTTTCACAACTGACAAGGAACTGAATGCATTAGACAGGCCTGTTTCACATCTGAAGCCACAAAGGCTCCCAAGTCCGTATGCCTCTGGATTTTTCTCTGAACTCCATTGTTTGTGGTTAAAACACCAAAAGGGTCTGACCCATTTTAAAAGAAGGAAATCATATTTCTTAGTCTGCAAATGATACTAACTGCTAGCAGAAAAACAACTGAAGCTTAATCCTACTGAAGAAAGGAAATGTCCCAGGTCAAAGTCACAGCACATAATCCCCCCCAGAAAGTAAGGGGAAAAATAAAATGCACCAGGTCCAGGCTGGTCATGCAGAACCACACAGCACTGGCAAAGTTTACAAATCACTGTCAAACACAGCTGATTTTCATCTAACAAAACAGTGATGTTTTTGGTGGAAGGTTAGCATTACTTTCTTGGCAGAGCAGAATTGTACCTTTATTCTGAAATATCACTTCATGGTGAGAAGTGTTGCACACAGTAATGAAAAACAATAATCTGTCTTCAAAGTCCTTTTGAAAGGTCTAGCTCATTCCAGTTCCTCGGGGCAAAGCAGGACAAAGTGAAGTGGAATTGTTTCCATTTCACAGATGGGAGAGATGAGGCAACAAAGAAAAGGATTAAATTGGGGGGGGGGGTTGGTGCGATGCCGTTTTGGGATGTTCAGATTGCAGTCTCAGGCAACCATCTTTTACATTTACATTCGACTACAGGGTAAACATTTCTGTGCTTTTCACCAATGAAGTACATGAGATCACTACATCTGCAACTCATTGTGCAGCCTGAGTGCACCAATTGGCCTGAACATCAGTGAAGTAAGCCCACAAGTTTGGATGAATCTCTGGCCTCCCGCCAAGCATGCAGAGATCTTGTTTCTTAGAATAATTACTGAATTAAACTCTTTGCGGGGAGAAGAGGAAACGGCAGGAGCCAATTTTTTTGCCAAGCCTTAGCACGAGAACTCAGGACATCCTGAGTTTCTTGCCTGCTCAGATCACTGAGTTTCCTCTATGTTCCAGCAAATCCCAGTGTACATGGATTTAGCAACAGGGAAGGCACATACCCAAGCAGGGAGTTTGATCCCCCTGCTGAAGGGAAGAGAGACAAACACTGTTAACATGACTGCAGACAATCTAGCACTGAACTTGTGCACTGCTCATTTTCCCTTGGAAATTCAAGCTAATCACTTTCACTTTTCTTGACACTCTGCAATGAGCTGCTCTCCAAGGCTGACCCTGTTATTACTGACTACCAAGTTCAACACTTATTATCATGATAAGTCTCACTGTTTAAAGCAGCCTTTGCCTAATGGTTTTCACATACACTTTACACCTGGCTTAATTCAACACTGCCTCATTCCAGTGCAAAAGACAGTGAAAAGGAGATGAGCGAAAAAGAGATGCCTTGCTTGCAAAATGTGTGCATTTTCTATAGTGCCAAAGTCACAGAGTGGTTTGGGTTGGGAGGAATCTTAAAGCTCATCCAGCTCTACCCCCTGCCATGGACAGGGACACCTTTCACTGTCCCAGGCTGCTCCAAGCCTCATCCAACCTGGCCTTGGACACTGCCAGGGATCCAGGGGCAGCACAACAGCTCTGGGCAAACCATGCAAGTTCCTCACCACTCTCACATCCAAGAATTTTTTCCTCATATCTACTCTAAACCTACTTTCTGCCAGTGTCCCCCTTGTCTTGTCACTCCAGACTCCTGTAAATTGTCCCTCTCCTTTCTTGTTGACTCCCTCCAGGTGCTGGAAGGCTGCAGCTGGATCACTCCAAAGCCTTCTCTTTTTCAGGCTGAACAATCCCAGTTCTCTCAGCCTTTCCCCACAGCAGGGCTGCTCATCCCTCTGATCCTCTTGGTGCCTCCTCTGGACTGGCTCCAGCAGCTCCAGGTCCTTCCTGTGTTGGGGACCCCAGGGCTGGAGGCAGCTCTGCAGGTGAGGTCTCACCTGAGCACAGGGGCAGACGAACACAACAACCTCATTCAATTTTAGTAAAGCTTAAATAAATCACATATCCTTTAAAAATCTCCTATCATGTCCCAAGACAACCAGTCTTCAGGAACCATCTTGGTATAATCTGTTAAACCTTTATTGTAACTTGTGCTGTTTTTAACTTCTGGTCTGTGGGTTAGTTCTGTTTTTCTCATTGTGGTGGTTACTTTCCATGGGTAATTTTTCTTATATAGGACTCCAGAACTTGCATTTTATTGTGTGTCACTATGAGCTGGCTGGCAGGTTAATCTGTTTCAGTGTCTGTCGTCATGAACAACCAATTTGTCCGGAGAAGGAATTACAAAAAGGATGTGAAATCATGACAGTCGGGGTAATTTCCTTTCCAACTATAACTCTGTTGACATTAACTACAACATTAGCAGCTATGAATAAGGTTTGTCATGTACACTCCACGAAAAGAAGAAAACAAATGGAAAAGTTAAATATTTACTCTCTGACAGCTTATTTTTTTGCATGTGTGTTTTTTTTTAACTGAAGTTATCCAAAGCCTTCCCAAACCATTTTGCCAAGGGAACTGCTGTTTGCAGGATCAGGAGATTGTGTTTGCTTAAGCACATCTGTGGAGCCAAAAGAAAATAAATAAAAAAAATTTAAAAAACTTCTTTCACCCATTCCTCATCCATTATTTTATTAACCACAATTGTAAGGTTAGAAAAATACCCACTCCATTAGCCTCTAGGGCATGAGACACAGGATTCCAAAGCCCATTCTGCACTCAGTTCTGGTGAATTTCAGCACCTACTGATACTGTGTGGCATCACACAAAGCTGACTGGACTGTGAATTTTTTAAATGGCCACTTGGTCAAATCATGCTTTTGGTTATTAACAAATACCATACCCGAGGGTCAGCTCAAACTTTCCACTACATGCTCAAGGTGACTGAATGATAAACAGACCATCAGTGGGAAATTTTGATGCTGGCATATGCCATCTGGTAAGCTTTTAGAAGGAGGAAGTGAGAAGATGTATGGTTGATTTACCCAAGTAGTTTAAAATACAAGAAAAAATATTTGAAAAAAAGAAAAAAAAAAAAAAACCCCTGCAGTCCTTCTGTCTTCACTTTCTTATGCAGATACCTATAATCAGACTTTTATTTGTACAGAGAGATGCCAAAATAAACAGGACTTGCTCTCAGGAGCATCCATTAACTTCAATTTGGGTACTTGGTGTGCTAAGTCTCTCTCTAAGAAAGTTTACTTTTAAGTGCCTAAAAAGGCTTGAAGTGACTGGCTAAGAAACAGTCATCCTGATTTGGACACTTCTGGCAAGGCAAAAGCATGAGGATAATGGGATGTCTGAAATTGATTCATTTCCTGACTGGATCAAATTCCAGACTGATTTAATATGAGTGGCCAAAGCATAGAGCAAAAAAAAAAAACTAATGTAGGACTGTTTGCTGTGGGTAGCATAAGAAATTATGCAATTAAACTGAGGTGGAGGACATATAGATGAGACATTTAAGGAAAGAAGCAAAAGGTAAGGAGAGCTACATGTTGGTGCAGGATGCTGAAGACATCAGCATTGCTGGACCTGCAGAGGAGCAAATCAGACAAATGAGTTTGGGGTAGAGCTGGTTCTGTCTTAAGGAGGATGGATTCAGTGACCTCCTGAGCCTGGTCTGGCAAGAATTCTGTCATGAACAGCTATAGAGAGAAAGCATCTTGAGGTGACAAGCACCAGTACCAGACTCATGCTTCACTCCCCAGCTGACCATACCTTTGGTACTACTGTGACCTGATATTGTTCATAGGTGAGGATGGGATGTGTTGGACCTAAACTAAAAAATTCTGCTGGGAGGAGAGGAGAGGAGAGGAGAGGAGAGATCTCTTCCATTCACTGTGTGAGGACTGCTTTACAAAGAGACAATGAAAGGGGAATAAGTATCATCTTTCTCTGTACAGTTGTATGGCATCTTTCATATCAAGATCTCATAACACTTTTAATGAAATCCAGGAATTGAAGGGGATGCCATTAATCTTCTCATTCATAAAATCCAAAGGAAGGTAAAAATGTGAGGTGTTTTGTCCACAGGCTGCAATGGCAGAGCAGGAGCAAAGGTGAAAGTACAACCTTGGGGCCAAATTCTACCTAAAGTCAGGTTCTTCCTTCTCCAAAAGCATTGGACACAGGACACTGGTAATTCAGGGAAATTTGATTCCTAGCATATTGCTGTAACATGACAAAGGATCCTATAGCCTCACAGTTTTCAAACATTCTTTGAATCTCTTTCTTCTATAATCTCAGTGTTGTTTGTACCCATTTCAACACTGAACCACCCAAAGGAAAAGTCAGAATAAAGCAAAGATCTCTGGATAGAGAAACATTTCTGTCACACACATGGGCAAACACTCACAGAACACCACAGTGGTCATGGTGCTGTGCATGAACTACAGGACACATTGGCTATTCTAGACACCAGGTGTCTGGGACATAATAACCTCTTAATTAATGGCTAAAGAATGACCACTAACAATTAAGCTGTCAGAAGACAGAAGAAAGAGTAATGGTAAGTACAATTCCCTGTTTACTACAGGAGCACCTCCCATTTCTTATGCCCTGTGCTCAGTCCTTGAACACCTTTCTTGTCCACACAGTCTGTGGACATATGTCTTGTTTCCTTGAATAAAAGAGAAACGTAGTTTCAGTCCAAAAAGAAGCCTTCCTCAAACTGGGGAATTGAGAAATTAGAAATATCCCTTTCCACATTCAGCCTGGGGAGCACAATGGGAAGAAAAACCTGCCTGAAATTTTAACAACGTCTGTGGAAACACCCACATATGAGTTCTAGACTCTTGCTTTTTACAACTACAGCAAGGTTTCCCTGCTGGGAAACCCTTGGGCCTGTCCATCTGCCATACAGTATGGTGAATACTACTACAATGGCACTTTAACAATAACTGTGCTCTTTTGAACCTCCCCATTCAAGTCACTCCATTGATTACTCAGAAGAATGCAGACTCTTGTGTTATTTGATCGGCACATATACTCTGAGCATTTAATCCCCTCAAATATTTTTCAATAACTTCCTTTAATTACAAGGAAAACACGTCGAGTGATGCATGCATTGAAGAGCTTCTCCTCATGTCTCTCTCTCTCTCTCTCTTTTTTTTTTTTTTTTTTTTTTTTTTTTTCTGTTTAATGAAGAATTTGAATCACTTTTCAACTTCTTAATCCTATAATCCTGGAAGGAATTTGCTCTCTTCCAAACCCTGGGGGTGGTAGGCTTATGCTTAGTACAGTACACCCCGGAGATCTGTCAGCAGGGTCTTTCCAGAGGAGTCCCAAATACCTGCATTCCTCAGCTGTGTGGTCACCATGTAACTCAACCTCACCAAAAACACCTCACCTCAGTGGTTCAAGGATCTACTTTTTCATGGAAAGTGCAGGGATAACATGGCACAGTAGACACAAAGCGTGCAGAGAACCAAGCTTTGCCAGAAGGAATGAGGCGCTGGTGCCAAGCAGGATGGTTTTAACAACACGTTTACTCCCTTCAATGAATCCATTCTTCTGGAAAAAAAAAAAAAAATAAAAAAAAAGGAAAAAGCCAGGGGAAGGGTGACCTTGCTAATGCTACATCCTTGCACCTTGTTGCCTCTCATTCCCTGGGGGGATACTGGGGAATGATGGACAAGTCTGTACACTGGTCTTGTTGGGAGGGTTGGACTGAGCCTGTTGGCTGCACAGTCTCTGCCTTGAAGGGCACTGGGTGCATTTGCAGCACACGACACTCTCCCCTGTGAGCACGGTGAACTCACTGCACAGCAACTTCAGACTTGTCTGCCTTTGTTTCAAGAAAAGCCTTCGTTGTCACAGCAAGACAGCTCTTTCTGCAATGAACCCAAAGTCCGTCATTTTCCTCCTCCTGGCTTTCCTGTAGGACCAAGGAGCTCTAATGAATGTACTCCAAAGCACAAATTTTCCACCTTGTCTTTCCAGGCTGTTGGCTCTCAAGGGGTGGCCTGTGGATCTTTAGAGACCCATAAAATGGGGAAAAAAATGGTGCATGGAACAACTGTAAAAAAGTAAAACCACAGTAACAACCCAAACCATTCCCTCGTAATTCTGTATGTGCCAGCAAGCAGACAGGGTGAAAAAAAGGCTGTAAATACACTTTCAAAGTTTTGCAGCATTTTTAGCTGTTTGTAAATCAAACACCTTGGGGCTCCCTTGACCAGAGCAAAGTCTTGGCTTACTCTCCAAACGTCTGAGCATTCTTTCACTACAAGCAGCAGCAAAATACTGTGCAAAGGCATCTGTTATTCACTCCTCTCCCATTCTAGGTCACGCTCCTCAGCTCTCTTTCTTTTTCTCATGCTTGTTAGTTCAAGTAACCATTGTTTTGTCAGTGGTTAGTTATCTAATCCCATTACACATAACCGTTCTCATTGTGTTTTGTGCTAAAGTAGCAACACTGAGAAACGGGTTGGGAAACCTGAACAGCCCAAAGTGCATCTATCTCTGTCCTTGTTGAGATAAAATGCCATCAGAAGCCTCAGCTGAAGGGTGTCTGGATGAAGAGGAGCACACAGGAAACCTTGATGTTAACATGGACACATCATGGACACATTGCACACAGTAAGGACATGTGAGGTACAGGGGTGTTGCTTGCACATCATCTCCCTCCATTTGAGGGAAATAAAACTTGCAGGCAAATTCAGTGCTGGATCAGCCTGAAAGCCTGGCCTGTTTTCAAAGGCTTGCACATTTTAGTGCAGCTCCAGTGATCAGTTTTATGATCTGACAACTGACAAACCTGCTAACACGTTAATCACAGCTCAGCTGGCAGAGGATGATGAAAAATTATGTCATACTGTGATGTATGACTGCTGCTTTCCATTGCTGTGATAGACTCCAGCACCTATTCCATACCCAAGTAGCCCGTCTCATGTTGCTCCTTCTGTGGGGGCAATGACTTCCCTGCCTGCCTGGCTGAAGCATCATGGAATAGGCAGAAGCGTGAATTAGACACCTGTCATTGATGCAAAGAAACTGTCTTCTGTTTTCCAAAACTCTTGAGCTGTTTCACCATCAACTTTCATTAAGGGAACACATATCTTCAGAGGACTGCTGACAAAAAAAAGTTGAGTGAAGGAATGCACCTCCAGGAATATTTTTCAGCATATATGGCAAGCTGTGTGTACATGACAGAAGCAGATGGGTTACACACTGATGTCCTCTTTAGGAGAAAAGTCTCATTAGAGCAGACAGGACTGACAATTTCTATCCAGACTTGGCATGTACGTAGTGCCACCCTCACCTCCATCTTGGAGAAGAGCTGGGCAGGTTTAATGAACAAAACCCATTAAACTCCCAGGTTTGCAGAAGGGTGAGCCAAGTCACACAGAAATTGTCACTTGCTGCAGGTCACATGTCAATTCCAGACTGGATCTAATGACAGAATCTAGGGAAAGAACTGAAGGGAGAGTGTATTTTTGTAGGGGTAAAATCTACATAAAATACCTCAGGAAGTGCATTTCCTCATGTTCTGGGAGAAAAAAGGAAAAGTCTAATTCTTTTTATCTTCTCACTTATGTTTCCTCTCTTTCATCCTTCTTTTCCTCTCCGTCTCAATGTATGCCCTTCAATAAGAAAACTTATTTTCTTATTTTTATTTTTTTCAGAATTCTACTCTCTAATTTTGGAGCCAAAATTGTTGGATGAATTTAGCCTCAGTGTGGGACCATTTATTTGAGAAACGTTTTATTTTTTATAATTTTCCCCCACAGATTTTGTGGTAAAAGTACAAAAAACCTAGATAAAAATCACTAGTTCTTACTAGGAAAGCATATATCCATGCCTTTCTAGCACTCTCACTGGCTTTGTTCTTGCAACAGTTGTATTATCATCCGTGACCCCAACACCTACACGCACTTCAAAGCACTGTAAGGACTATTATCCCATCTCAAAAACTAGAAGAAAGTTAAATTCACTACAACAGAGACCTGGCAAGCTTGTGGTGGGACAAAATAAACACTCTGGAGAGAGAGCCCTGGGGAGATGGCTCACCTCCAGCAGCGTGGACCAAGGACTTTTCTGCAGCAAGGAGAATTTTGTTTTTTGCTCAGAAGAGCTTCACCCAGCAAAGACAACCCAAGAAGGCTGCTAAGTAATAATAATACCCTTAAATAATAAATCTGACAATTCTCATAAACACTTTTTTGTTGCTGTTATTTATCATTCAGGACAAAATCCAGGGATAGCCCTGGCCCACAGCAAGCCCACCTCTGAGCTCCAGCCTCCTCTCATGACAGCAGAGTCACCATGAGCAGAGGAGCAGCAGCAAAGCCCAGGGGTGCTGGCAGGGCACAGCAGTCAGCGTGTCACTGTGATTATTTGCTTAAAGGAAGAGGCCAGGGCGTCATTAAATAGCCTGGCCTGAAGTCCTGATGGAGCAGCTGGAAGATCTGGTGGTCTCTCCATACTGAGCTGTAGCTCATGCATTGCTGCTTTGCTTATGTATCTAGAAATGAGTTCAGCCCCAAGCCCTGACTCACACCATTCTCTATCACCAGAGACATCAACCTCCTCTCCCCAAAGTTATTGTTGCAAAGGTGGCACCTGCTTTTTTATCTATGTTTGAGAAGCCACAAATCTAAACAAGCAGATGTTGTCATGTGTTTTTCCTCTGGCAGCCACAAAACCGTACACAGCAAAATCTCCTTAAAAAAAATTGCAAAAAAAAAAAAAAAAACATTCATAAGAAAAAGCCCAAAGCAACAACAACAAAAAAAACCAAACCAAAAACAGGAGAGTAGGCCTTTTTAGAACAGACTTTTCTATGATTTTGTTTTGACATTACTGGGGAGGATGCTTTGAGTTTCCAAACATTTTTTATCAGTTCAGCAGGCTGAAGAGCAACCAGCTGGAAGTCATGCAGCAGATGGCCACTGGGATCCTCAAAAGATAGGAAAACCTCACTTGGCTTGTATGAGACCAACAGACAGAGATACTTTCAACCTGGAAATCCATCTGGGACTAGAGGTCCACATGGTTTAGGCAGGTAATGGTCAGGTAATAATCACTTCCTTTACAATCCTTGTTCTCTCCACACACTCTTCCTCACTGTCCAGAATTTGAATGGCTTTCTTCCTTCATGAGCACCAGCTATTTTGGGTTCTTTCAGAAGGTGAAATTGAATTTCTTGCTGAAGTTCATCAAATACTCTCGCTTCCACCTGGATTTTCTCATGCTTTTGTCAATTTAATCAAAATGTGCCTGGATGCCTTATCCCTCCAAGACCATCCCATGCACTCACTTTTCCAGCATGGAAGAGGTCTGTATTTCAAATGCCAATTATTCATCAATTAGAAGGGGTAAACTTAAAGGCTTCCTTCAAGAATGCTGTTTTTATGGAGATAAAGAGAAAAACCATCGAATGAAGAAACTCTCCTTGAAAACAAACAATATTTTCTTCTAACAAAAATTTTGTTTTTGCTAGTAAGACAAATTAAATTGGCCTCAAAGACCTTATGTGGGCTTTGAATTTTTTGCAAAGGGTTTTTGTGGGTTTTTTCGGTGTGTTTGTTTTGTTTTCTTCTTCTTTCCAGCTGACCAAGGTAGCTACAAGGTAAATAAAGTGCTAAGTTTCAGGGGGCTGAAATTTGGGAAGGAGCAGACATTTTTCTTAAGCAGTGGTAGTGGCATTCACCTTCAATGTTTGAATGCCAAGCTGTCAGCCAGCAACTTCAACACCACCCTTATCTCTCTTCTTTTCTATTTATACTTTAGACAAAGCTATTTTTTCCTGGGTTTAATTGCACATCAAAGGAGCAACTGAATGGATCTGTTTCAGGGGTTGCTGATAGCAGCACTGGGGAATCCTACAAATGGAAGTCTAAAATTTCAGTTTTTCCCAGTGTTGTATTAGATAATATGGGGAAAGCCAGTGAAATACTCAGCAAAACCACCCTGGCTGTGTTTCTATTATTTGCAAGTTCAAGCTGGACACAGAGAAGATTGAACAACTAATTATTATATGAACTTGCTCCCTCTAACCACAGGTTTCCTGCCAAAGGAGACACTAATGGCAATGATTATTTCAGTTTTTCAGAGGTAGCAGCAGATCTCTGAAAACATTCAGGTGTCTCAGAGTCCATGAACACATCCTTAAAATGGTGTATAGCCTCTTATTCATTCGGAGATGTTTAAAAAAAAAAAAAAGGAATCTCCCAGTTCCCTTTAGGCCAAATATATTTGCCTTGGCAAATATGGATTTTGAAGGACTGCCCCAGGATTACAGGAACACAAAAATCACAACACTAAAATTGATTATATTGGACACAGTATCAGACTGAGGGTTTCACTGGCTTGTTAAGTAAATAGAAATGCCTGCACCTCTATGTTCCCATTTTAAAAGGCATGTGAACACCACAAAGTACTTCAGCTGGCTTAAAACCATTTTCCCATCACCGAGCCTGTCTCCTCTAAGCTTTATGCACAAGAAAGGTAAACAAGAAAAGCTCCAGTCTAAGTTGAACAGCCTTTTTTGACATGTTGACTTGATTATTTCTGTCTACTTCCCCAAACTTTCCAGCTCATACTGACTTAGTTTCTTTCAGATGAAACCTCTGGTAAAACTGCCTCTTGTGTTTCAAGATCCTTAAAACTCACTCCTTTTGTCTATCTCAATGTCAATTATTGCTTATTTATGAAAGGAAAGGAAAAGAAAAACACGCCAGCCCAGACACACAAAATAATGAATAGACAAAGTTCCATATTCATAAATAAAACAACATACTTCCTATAGCTCTTACATAATCTTAAGGGGTTGTTTTGTTTTAAATCTGGCACCATTTTAGTATGTCTTTTTGTTCTGCTACTTTGTGCTAACTTTAAGTAGGACAGATATTTGACAAGCGAATCTTCAGTGATGGCAACTGCAGCTTTTATTGACTTTTTTGAAAATATTGAGCTAACTCAGAATTACTGAAGTAAACAGAACCAGTGAATATAGACTAAAGCAATATGTGGCTGGTACACATTGTGTGAGAATTTATTTAATTTTCAACCCAATAGAAACTGATGGTCAAAACACTTTACTGTTGTTGGAAAACATTTCTTTCTTCCCTGGAATGGATATAATTCACCTCTAGGCTTGTTTCCACCACACACACACACAAGTATAATTTACCATAGTAATTTGGTGCACAAATTTGTAATCAGGCTGGTTTCCTCAAGCTGTTTCTGTTCACTTGAGGAAATGTGACTTTCCAGAGAGCACAGCCATACAAGGAGGTGGACATGGGTTTGGGGTGAGGTGGAAGGGCTGGAAGACAGCTCAGCCTTGATTGGCACTGCTTCCTCATGCCACACAGCTTGGGCCGGTCCCATGAGAAATGCCTCCAAAGGCATGGAGAGAACATACCTGTTTGCAGATAGAGCAAACTAATTACATGGAGGCAAACCTCAATGGAAATAATAATAATAAGAATTAAAAATGTTCCAAACAGTACTCATCTGGGAATCTCAATTAGCTCCACAAACAGTAATTAATTTAGCTTCTTAGCTCTCTGCAAGATAGAGAATTACTAATCTTCCCATTTTATGCATAGGGATATAGACATGCAGGCAAGTCAATGAGACTTCAGCTGGCTTTAGACAGCACATCTTCTTGCAACCTTTCCTCTACCTTGTGCTCTCTCCTGTCATATAGCTGTTATTCTCCCTTTCTTTTTGAGCAAAAACCTGTCTGCTGTACTCACCATAAGGGTTGCATTAAATACCCTTAAATACCCTGTGCTGTGATAGAAAACATATCCAGTGGGACCCCACCGGATTTTATTTAGCAACCCAACAGTGAAGTTTCCCTAATGAGGCTGATGACAAATTTGGCTTTATTTCTTTTACTAAATATTGCTAGAACCCAGGAGATGATCCCATAAAAAAGTCAGATTAAACACCAGGAGAGAGACCTGCCTTTGACCTCAAATGAAGGGCAGGAATTGTTGGTGCTCTGAGGGCAGCTCTCCAGCACAGTGAGATAATAGATCCTTCCCTAAAATAAACACCAAGCTAGCCATACCAACAGAGCAGCCTCTAGTTTTATAATCCCTTTGCTAGTTTAAATCTTCAGATGAGTTATTATATTGCAACACATACACAATGAGTATGTCATGACCCTACAACAGTACTCTGTAAGAATACAGAGGACTAGGAAAAATAAAGAAAAAGGTTAGTGGTTTTTCAGTCTTAAGTGAACTTAATTTGTCTGCATTCTGAAAAAGAAAATATTTGGGTGTTTTCAAAATCTGAAAGAGTGTTTTATTTTATTAGACCTTCTTACTCTCTAAAATTACCTGAAAGGAAGTTGTAGCCAGGTGGGGGCCAATCTCTTCTGCCAAGGAATAAGAAATAGGACAAGAGGAAATAGCCTCAAGCTGCACCAGGGGAAGTCCAGGTTGGACATCAGGAAAAAATTTCTCCACAGAAAGGGTTGCTAAACATTGGAAGGGGCTGCCCAGGGAGGTAGTGGACTCATTATCCCTGGAGGTCAAGAAATGACTGGGAGTGGGACTGTGGTTTAATTGACATAGTGGTATTCAGTCAAAGGTTGGACTTGGTGATCTTGGAGGTCTTTTCCAACCTGAACAATTCTTTGATTCTGTTGTATGATAGTTTTAGTTGAGGGTTAACTCAACTAAATATAAGTATATAGTATGGACTCAGTATGACTACTGAGTTACGTGCTGCTCCTCAAAACATTCACACATAAACTATCTTTGAATGCAAGGCTGTCCTGCAAGTGACACAGGAGGTAGGAGATGCTCTCATGTATTTTTAGTTATTTCTCAAAGTAGGTTTGTGACTTGGAAAAGTTATTTTTCATTATGTCTCAGTGTCCTACAAAGAAAACAAAACTTGCAGCCAGTGTCTATGGCAGCTGTGCTGCTGTGAATACAGAGTGGGCAAGAAATTTTAATTCTGGACTGTGTAAAGGGATATTTCAGCCTCACATTTTGCAACTTTTTTTGACTACAGGTTTTGTAAAACTGCACAGGCATGAGGTCCATTGCAGTGACACTGCTGGAAAAAGGAACCACATCCCAGTGTGTTCATCTCTACAGCCAAAGTCTGCCTTAAATTTCTCAGTTTAGGGCTACTAAATGTTTCCCCTGCAAACTCCCTTTGCCACATTTCTCTGACACGAGGCAGCAGCTTGCCTGTTTTGTGTCTATTTGTGGCTGATATGAACTGTGACACGTCCAGGGGATCTTTTACAATTCCTGGTGACAAGGAGGGCTGTGAGCAGCAAAGTGTGTCACATATATTAGTCAGCTGCAAAGCTGAAACTGATAGCAGGGTATGAATAGAGCTGATAGCCTCAGCTCTAGCTGGTACTTCATGTGGCAGATCATGTTTCTGGGGACTCCTCTGCTTGCCCCAGGGATGGACAGAAAAAAGTCCTGCTGCATCCTGGTGAAATGTGCTCAAGGTGCTCAGGGCAGGTTAGATTGGACATTAGGAAAGATGGCAGCAAGGCTGGTGTGTGCAAAATGCACCACCAGTAGGGTTCTGGAGATGGCAATAGCTGCTATGGGAGGGTGAAAAGGAGGTAAAGACATTACCCACCTTGGAGGTCAAGCCACCTCTTGGCATCTCTTGAAGGAGGAAGGAGGAAATATTATCCCACCCTCCCCAGTCTGGATCTGACTGAAACCAGTTTTTAAAATCCCTGGAAGATATTTCAGCACTTTACATTCAAGTTGCCAGTCAGGCAGATGCACTCCTTTAATGCCCATGATTAACACTCTTCCCCAATTAGAAGGAAAGAATCAGAGCTCTTGTGCAAAGTGGCTATGGGGACACCCAATAACTTCCATGGACTTGAAAGTAAACACTAATGAAAAACTCCAGCTAACCTTTCAGGAAGACTCACTGTGGGTGTTCACAGCCCTTGTGTGCCTTTGTCACAAGGAGAAGCACAAGGTCCCTCTTTCTACCCCTGAGATAAAAGCAATCAGCTTCAGAGCCACCATTGCCATCCAATCCCAACAGCCAACTCCTTGAGAAGCTCCTTGCCTTCCTGGGAGGGTTTTTTGCTTTCTAAACTCAGTGCCAGAAGGAGAAGGAGAGGATGATCTCTGCATCTACAAAGCAGTTGAGAACAACAGCAGCATCTCTTGCTCCCAAGAAACTTTGTCACCATTTTAGGATACTCTGCCCCATCTGGCAGGGGCAGAGGGAAGAGGATTATTCTGTACTCTGAGATGGGCCCAAGGAAAAGAGAAAACACCAGGGAAAAAAAGAGAGAAAAGCTCTGCAAATGAACAGTCAGCATAAACAGTGTTATCAGCCCAGGCAAGAAGCTGAAGCATGACTGCACTAAACAAATCACAGTGGAATCAGCAACTGGCAAAGTAATTGGTGTTATTACAGCTGATGGAAAATTTCTGATGCCGCCCTTGTTCCCTTTCGAAACACTGCTCAGACATTTAATTGGCTCAGTTCACATCTAGATGATTGCTCTTTTTGTCCTTCTGGAGTGTATCAGGCCTGTATCTGCAGACAGAAAATTTTGGATGTGCCTCCCTGGCTCTGTCCATCAGCTATGAGACAGGGAATGGAGTATTGTACAAACTAAGCAAGGCAAGGGAAATATGGAGAAGAATGGATCTCACCTAAATAATTTCATTCTCTCAGTTACCCCACTTCTTTTTAAGTTCAACTCTGGCATTACCAAATAGTCCTGTGCTTGCAGCACCTAAGATACTGTGAGTTAAATGCAGGGGTAAAAACTGCATGTGTTGATATCAGCAAAGGGTGAGTTTGGTGCTTTAGTCACAATATAAGTAAAATTGCTTTCTCTGTCACATAGAAATGCTCCTGTGAGCCCCCTCTGGCCTATTAATCACACCATTTCTTGGAATCACAGGATGGTTTTAGTTGCATCTCATTTCTACCCTTCTGCCACGGGCAGGGCCACCTTCCACCACATCAGGCTGGTCAGAGCACCATCCACCCTGGCCTTGAACAGTGCCAGGGATGGCATTAAAATATTAATAATTGCTGAGTGTCTCTGCTCAGAAATCTCTTCTACATCAACCTACTAGACTCTCTTGCCAAACTGTCCTCATCCTATGTTCCAGAAGAAAAACTCCTCCCTGCAGATCAGGCCTGCATGGACAGGGAAGGGAAATTTCAGCCAGAGGCATCCTAGTTTTCCCCAGTGTTTTATAAAAGCCTCACAAAATCATTAACCTGTAGGCAGCAGCCAGGATCTCAAGGTATACGAAACTGGGGAATGGTGCTTTTTTAACTTTCATGAGAAAAAGCAACTTGGCATGGTGCTGAGCCACAGATTCCTCCACTCCCTAAGCCTATTCTTGGCCAATTGATCTGCCCATTAGAGGACAACCAAATTTGGGAATAACAAGCTCTTTCCTTGGCCAGAAAATGTATCTGTAGGGTGGAAAAGGCTGTTAGGAGGAAGGATGTTATTGCCCACGTCCCTCCTTTTCTCTTTGAGTGTGTTGAGAGCTGCATGACCACAGGCTGCCTTTGTGGAAAATGCCATGGTGGCAGTGGCTCTGCAGATGTGTGGAGGATGGCTCCTCAATTATCAGGGAGTCATTTCTGAGTTCTCCCTAAAAGCAGGGGGAATATTTCTGAACTCACTTGATTGATTCGTTCACCAGATGATATCACTAGGATATAAACCATTTAGGTTTAAAGCTCTTTTCCAAGGAGGAGGGAGAACAGAGAGGCTCGTTTGTCACATTTCCTTTCATTGTAAATCAAGAGCAGTGCCATTCTGGGAGACTCTCGATGCCAAAGGGAGAGGACATTTGGCAGCATGGCTCCCAGAGATTTCTGGAGCTGCTTGACACCAATCTTCCTGTGTTTCTTGAAAAGAAAAGAACCCTCACTTCAAAATGACGTGGCATGTGATTGCAAAGAACAAGCCAGAGGATCTGAAGGGTCACAGAAACACTTCAACAACAAATGTGGTTGTACCAAAAATGTGGATCCTCAAAGCCTGCAGTAAGGCCACCTGTAATACAACAAACCAATTTGGGAATGCCATGGGTTCCCAACTCAGAGCCCAAGGATAGCTTCAGGATTGGATCCCTGTCCCAGGACCCCCACAGAAGCACAGAGTTGAAGAACTGAACCATTTTAACCAAGCAGATGCTTTCTCCCCCTCCCAAAATAAAATTGGCTAATTATGTGTTACCTAGTGCCACAGTTAAATTTTGTAGGTACTTCCAGTTTTTGCCCTCATGACTCTGGGACTCCCAAGTGGCTGCTGCTGCTGCTGCTGCCAGACACCAACACAAGACCTGGTGAGTTCTACAGAGCCTCAGAAGAAGACTGAACCCAAGCTGCCCTCAAAGCAAATTTGAGACCAGAAGAAAACAAACAGGAAGCACACAGGAGGTCAGATCACTGCTTCTGTATGCCAAACAGGATTTACAGAAAATCCCACTAGAAAGGGCTGACTGACAATGGCCAGTGACAAAAATGGAAGGAAAACATAGGCAGCCTCATGTTATTTGCTTTACCTACCAAACTGAACATTTTCCCTTCCACTTACTGCTTCAGACTTCTTGACTCTGAAAAAGAATCTAGAGATGAGCAATCCAGCACCATAAGAAGTCAAAGGAGACATTTCCATTCCCTTAATCTAAATTTGGTGCAAGCCTTTGGTTCTCATCCCATGTGACACTGTCTACTCATGGGTGAATCTTCCTGTGGGAGATGCAAAGTACTCCTGGAATTTAGAAAATCAAGATCTATTCTGCTCTGTGGCCGCAACTAAATCACCTCACATAGGTTTTTTTTTCCTGTTTTCTGAAACAGGAATAATGTTATGCCCTGCTTACTGAGACACTGAAATTTATGTGCGAAAAGCACGGCATCAAAACTAAGTATTGTCACTTAAAGCAAAAATGAAGGTGTACAAAAAAAACCAAGGTAATCTGTGTGCCATTAAAGTCCTGACACCAGATGCCAGAAGTGGGTTGAATTTGCTAAGGTACTCCTGCTGCTCAGCAGGCATGGGGAAATACTGCTTTGCAGATAAACATTGTGAAGTAGTGAATGTCCAGAACTTAATGAAGTCCATTATAACAGATGAAAATGAAGCTTTCATTAGTTTATGAATGCTTGATTCATTTTAGTTTTGGGTTTGGTTTTTTTTTTTTAAATCGAGAAAGAATGTTTTCCCTAAGCAAGTGCCAAGTAAGAGAGTAAACATCTTCTGCTCTTACACCTTCATCTCTTCCCCAAGGCTGTCACTCCTGCAAGGAAAAGGCTCTCATTACACCAGCCTTGCCCACAGTCCCGTTGCAAACCTCTCCCAGTGAGATGCAATCCTAGCAACAGCTGGCCACAGCTGGTTGTACAATGGGATCTGCAGAGCATTTTCCCACTCTTGCCTGCCTCTGTGGGGTCCTTCAACTCCCATCTTCACCTTTTATTGTCACACACACTTTGGGCCAAGAACAATAATATATTTGCTTTATGATGCTCTGGCCATGACAGGGATTTTATGGACTGCCACAATATCATCTTCATAACTGTGGCCATACTGCTGATTAAAAGGGTCACACTGGCACAAGGGAATCTCTAATGTCTTTATTTGTTCACAGGAAGGATACACCAGGAGTTCAAGTTTCTCTCTTCAGCTTTGGACTCTTGGTGCTTTGATCCTGATCACCTTTGAGAATAAAAGGGGAATTTAGCTCTTAAATGTGTTTTTGTCACCGGTGTCTCAGTTAACACCATCCATAAAAGGATCATTTTCTTTGTTACACAGGACAAGGCTGAGACCACAGACTTGAAATAGGAGTAGAATGATAAAAACTGTATCTTTTTAGCTAAAAAGGGACAATCATTAACCATGTAAATAAATGAGCGACTATTGAGTTTTAGTAACACAGTCCATTCTGTTGCTCATTCATGAAGAGGAGTGAAGAGAAAAGGTTTCAAGGCTTCAGAAAAATTACTTTTTTTAGTTGGAGAATTACACATCCTGGTATTTCAGCACTACAGACACCTGCTGACAGTACAATTGCAAAACAGGACATTCTTGAGGTTGCAAGAAAACAGGCACAAAAAAGAGAATCCTGTTATCAAGTAAAATATCTGAAGACTGTGGGTCTGAGTGTGTGTTTTTTTCTCTGACTTCTAAAAGCATCACATCCTCAAACTCAAACGAGCAGATGGCTGCCAGAAACACTCTGAAACCAGCAAGCTGCTTGCCTTGGACACATTATTTTGGTGTCTTGGTCCCTTGACTCTCTCACACATTTTTATTTCATTTGGGTTTGATCCAACGTGATTGGAGAGGATTTTAAAGTCACTGATAACCTCTGAACTTCAATGATGGCATTTTGGGGCATTTTATCTTAAAGAAGAGATAAGGGCAGAAATGGCCATACACTCACCATCCAAGGGGAGCAAAAAATGTAATGACATAACTTGTGGTTTCAGTCACAGCTGAAGTAAGCTGCTAAGGCTGTACAGAGAAGAGGTGATACTGGTGGGGGGAGAAATGCTCTGAAAGCTTGCAGTCGTGGCACCACCTCTTTTTGCTGACACTACACAGCTACAGCTGATGACAACTTCAGCCCTACCTCCATGTTCTTCCAAAGAAGCAACCCTAAGTCATACCTGCTCCTGACTGAGTGTCTGAGTTTTAGTTTCTTGCCTCAGAAAGAGTGCAGAAATGTAATCTTTGATATGGAGCCAGGTCTTAGGAATTGCCAGTAGATAAAGAGCCTTGCATTCATTTTCCCTGCAACTCTGACTGTTCTTCAATCCTGACCTTGATTGCTCCCAGTAAGAGATAATACAAATCTCATTTCTCATGTAGACTTCCCAAGATGTTGTCTTGAGCTTCATCTCACAGGTGCTAAATGGCTTTTCATGCAGGAGATAAGCTGAAGTTCTCTGATGAAGGATAAGGGTGATAAATTTGCTCCCTGGGAGCCAGGGGACGATGTGGGTAAAGGTCACCTGGGAGAGAGAGCTAAGCTGGTAGCACAGCGGGTCAGGATGACACTGAATCATGATCAGGCCACCATCTCAAGGAGGGGAGCAAGGCATTGCAGAGGGTACAGTTTCTTCTGATGCCCTCTTCCTAAGTTGTGAAAGGAAAGATTTCTTTTTTCCTCCCTTACCCTGTCAGGACTTCCCATGGATTCCTTCCAGCCATCTGAGGCTCTTGCTTTTACACTTCCAACAGCCTCCTGCACCTTAACCCAGCCATGGTGTCATGGTATGACCATTCCTTCTCGAACTTCCTACTTCACCACTTATCATCACCAAGATTATGCTTTACTCATATCCAGGTTTCTTATTTCCCATCATTCTTATTGAACTACAGGCATTTATTAAAAATTGGGAGCATCATCTAGTGTAGCTGCTGCTCAAACATAAGGGACCAGAACTACAGCATTTCTTTATGAAGAGATCAGTGACAACTAATATTGGTGGCACATAGATAAAATACTGATTTAATTTATCTGGATCTAGTAAAATTTAAAAAGAGCTTATAAGAAATCATGCCTATACCTCAGTTAATGAAATTCTGGGCTGGTTCTGGGAAGGCTGACAATTGTAAAACCAGTCTGCCAAACTTTCATTCACAGCTTCATTGCAAAGTCATTACAGATATGACAAAACCCACCAAACTCACAGAGGTGTGTGTGAACACACATATGAGAATGGGGAGCACCACATTTTCTCCCTCCCAAGGTAACCTGGCAGCTCGAGGGGACAGGAGAACAAGGAGCAGATGTTCTTGATGCCACCAGCAATGCTCAATGTTGCAGGGCCCTGTTTTTCCCCACCTGAGAGCTTGAATCTGGAACCACCTCTGCAAGAAAACTGTACGAGCTTTCACTGCTGATGGTGCTCCCAGCAATGGAGAGGGCTGCCAGAGGCTCAGGCCATCCATCCACATCTTTCCCAAAACACAAAACAGAAGGGTTTGAGTTGAAAAGGACCTTAAAGATCATTCAGGGCAGGGAGACCTCCCACTGGACTAGGGTGCTCTAAGCCTTGTCCAACCTGGGAACATTTCCAGGGATCCAGGGGCAGCCACAGCTGCTCTGGGCACCCTGTGCCAGGGCCTGCCCACCCTCACAGCCAGGAATTCCCAATTCCCAAGATCCCATCCATGCCTGCCCTCTGGCAGTGGAAGCCATTGCCTGTGTCCTGTCCCTCCATGCCTTGTCCCCAGTCCCTGTGCAGCTCTCCTGGAGCCCCTTCAGGCACTAGAAAGGGTTCTAAGAGCCAGAACACTGATTATTTTGGCTGGCCAGGCTGTCTGTGGTGCCCTTAGGGATGGACATTAGGGTTGATGCAGATTGTATTCATTGGTGCTCTTTGCATCTGATTTGCTGCATCCAGAAACCACAGAAATAAATATATATGCAGCCTATCTGCTGGTCACCTGTGCCCCCAATCCCCTTGTGTTTATATTTGTGCTTGTTATGACACAGGGAATGAGGGTGAGCATAAAATATTTTTCCCTGGGGAATAGTGATTTTCAAGCTGTTACTCTGCAGGTGAAATGCAGGGTGCTGGCAAGTAATGCCTGCAAAGTTTGATGCCTTGATTTCTGTTGTGTGGATCAATATTAATAGCAATATTATATTTCCAGAGCTGGCAGAACTATTGATTATTTGGTATGTAGCAGTTCATTTATACTTGAGAGCAAACTGGGACACTGAAACAACAAATGTGCAGGTGTTAACTGAGTTTCAGTGACACAACTGGGATATCACTTCCTTTGTCTAAAATGGAACATCTTTAACATGTCAAAAGTATAATTTACTTTTCTGACTTACTGCTGTACCTGGGGAAAATACCTTTTTCTCCTGAAACCTGCAGATTAAGGTCATGTTTCCAAATATGTGTCAAATACAATCAATAATTTCATCCCCACTGTGACCAAACACTTGAGGTATTCTTGAAGAGAAAACGTTTTGTTTGATGTGTTTAAATAAGTATTAAATCAGATCACCTTGTGCATGAGAAGATTTCAATGAAAGAAGAGATAATGAAACATTACATTGTGGCTGCAGGAGCTGAGCAGAGTTATTTCTTTTCAATGAGGCCTTTAACTCAGTGAGAAAAAATAGATACCTGTATATATATATCTGTGTAAATATATTTTGATAGGGTGAACTCAAAATAAAACATTCTATGTCAAACAAAGGGCTTACCTAGATTTGAAAGACATAATGCTATATCCTTCCATGAGCATCTTTATCATGTATAAGTCTACAATTGTCTCCTAGGGACACATTTAACTATCAAGGACCAAGCTGCTGAAAGCAAGTTATATAGAACACCTATCTTATGGCTGAAACTTATTGAAAAAGGAACCCCCTCATAGTAACAGGGAAAAAAATTAAAAATAATGGGTGACATTCCCTGTTGCAGGAAAGAGCACCTCAATACTTATTGAAAGGAAAGAGCACCTTAATGACTTAATAATCTTTGCATGAGCTTGAAGAGGCTGGGGAGGTGACTAGTAAACATAGTAACTGTACTATACATGGCATTTTGGGGGATAATATAGCCTTTCTTCTGCTATCAGCATGTTAAACCCTGCAGGCTTAGCTGCTTTAGCAACTGCCTACAATTTGGACAGGTCAGGATCAGGGGAGGCTGAATCAGCTTCTGGTGGTGGCTCCTCTCTCCCAGGGCTGACAAACAGAGTTTAGAGTGAAGGAGTCCAGTTTCTCACTTGGGCCTGAGCCTCTTCAGCCAGTAGTAATTAAATGTGCCCAGAAATATTCCCAGGCCTGGAGGCCAACTGGCACAGAGAGGTTTGTACCTCTGCTCACAACCGTGTCTTAACTTTCCTAGCAGCTAAATGCAAACAGCTCACAGGGATGAACCCTGATCCCTGCTTAAGGATGATTTAGGAGCTCGCTAGTTGGACAAAAGTGTGCTGAGAACTGGTTAAGTACTTTGAGTATACCCAGTTACACTCCCCTGAGTGTTCCCAGATACTGTTTAACCTGCTTAAGTTATTGTTATGACATATTTCTTTTCCTGATCAAGATTACTTCTTTCCAGCCAGAAGAAGGGAATTGTATGGCTGTAAATTTGGTTGTGACAATAATCCTTTTGCTGGTTCATGAAATCACTCGTACTTAATAGGATGTGTGTTTACTGCTGTCTGCAATCTAAGAATCTTTGCAAGGAACCAGATGTGGTGTGTTTAAAGTGAAAAAAATATTATGCGTGGACAGATGAACTTCATAAACAAATCACTGCCCTCCTTATCCCATTGCACATCACTGACATCTTCCTGATGCTACATTTTCAAAGTTTGATACTTTAAATTGCTTACCCCCAAAAAAGCATCCCAGCTCAAGTACTTGCCATGTGCTCTAACTATTCTACATTGGTGTGTTGGTTTTGTCTGGGGCAGGGTCATTTTCTTCCCAGGGGCTGTTACTGGGCTGTGTTTTGGGTTTGTGCTGAGCACGGGGTTGATAACACAGAGATGTTTTTGTTATTGCTGAGCAAGGCTTGCACAGAGCCAAGGCCTTTGCTGCTTTTTGCACTGCCAGGCTGGGGAGGGGATGGGGGCGACTGGGAGATTAGGGGGAGACACAGCCAGGACAGGTGACCCCAAGTGACCAAAGGGATGTTCCAGACCATGTGACATCATGCTCAGTGTGCAAAGTAGGGGTGAAGAAGGAGGAAGGGGGAATATTTGGAGTGATGGTGTTTGTCTTCCCAAGTCACTATTACATGTTACTGCCCATGGCAAGCAGTGAACTATTTCCCTTTTTTGCTCTCCTTGTGCTCATGGCTTTTGCTGTGCCTATTAAGCTGCCTTTATCTCAACCCATGAGTTTTCCAGCTTTTACTCTTCCAATTCTCTCCCTGATCCTGCTGGTGGGAGAATGAGTGAGGGACTATGAGGGTTAAACCATGACAACTGGGACACCATTAGATGTCCCATAGCAACTTTCTGTCCTGACCTGCAAAAGACAAAGCAAGTCTGTTTTCATGGATTTCTCTGAGCTACAAGAAGCTGAATGGAAGCTCTTTACTTTGAGAAGAATTGATTTTTTCAAGGCAAGGCCATCTGGCAGAAGGTAGAGCAGGATTGATGCAATCCTAAACCAAGAGGGAAGATCTTGGTACTGTGTCACCCAAACCTTGGCACCCTCCTACACCCCACAGGGACTCAAGGCAGAGCAGGGAGGAGAGGAAATAGCTCATGCCTACACTCTCTTCACCACACACACCACAAAGCCTTCCAAGTGGAAAGGTTTCAAAGCTGCCATTAGAAACTCTGATATGGGAGCTGTTCAGAGGAACACATCCCTTTGAATGGTTTAGCTCATGACACTTCTAACAATCACCTGTGTAGCAATCTACTCATGCTTTGAAGACAGAGCTTGGGAGGAAGCTCCTTATCCTGTTGAGCTGGCTGTATTTCAGCAATGGCACCTTTCTTTGTGGACAGCACCAAAGCTACCATCCACCACTTGCAGTTTTGCCTGTTTTTCCTAAGGAAAAGATGGTGCAGACTTCTGTCAGGAGTTGGTGTCACCTCCCAGCTCCTGTTTGGACACCTTTTTGGCCCTGGAAGAAGCAGCTCAAAGGCACATGTGGGCTCACAGCCTCGATGCTTCACGGTGGTTTCCTGACTCAGGAAGCAATAACACCAGGAGGATGGCAGATTCCTTCATGCCAGCAGAATCTAACACCTTATGATCCTGTGATCTAGTGCAAAAGGCAGGAGGAGTGGGAAGCCCAGCAGGCACCTGATTGAAGAGGCTGGGGGAGATGAGAGGAGACAGTGTCCTGCTGTGTGCTTCTCCCACCTCCATAACCTCCTTATTTTCAAAGAGCTTCCACAGGGCTGTGGTAGCTGTTGCTCTCCACACCCGGTGCATCATCATCCCCACTACACTGACAGTTTGGGACTCTCACATTGCCAGCCCTTCTTCTCCCTGACACTGAAAGGAGCAGCCTTTTTGGCTTCAGGAGGAAAAAAAAAAAGGTGTGTAACTCAGGCACCTCTGTGCTAACAATGCAGAGGATGATGCTGCACAGCCCATAACCAGCATGGGCTGCCTGGGCAAATAATCATGCTCAGGCATACCAAGGGACATTCCATATCCAAGTGTCTGCCCCTTTTCTTTCCAAAAGTGACCACAGCACCTGGGTCAAGCTTTGGCACAACTGCTATGGATGTGCAGAGCCAGCAGTGAAAGAGCAATTTTTAATGTTTGATTTTCAAGGAGGCTGCAGATTCCCCTTGGCCATTAAGATGAAAAGGAGGCTAATTCAAAGCTAGAGCAAAGTTTAAGGAGTAATTCTACACAGGCAGGTAAGATAAAGTAAAAGTTGTTATTTTCTCTGTTTGGTCCTGTAAAATGAGAAATACTATTAGGGCTGTGCATTTTTTGAAACCTGCATTATTTCTTTTTTCCTTGGAAGGGCTGAAATAACCATTGTTATTATCTCTAAAATGACAGAGACATTTTCATGTGAGTTTCCCTTCACAGTCTGATATCCATATTCACCATGTGCATTCCTTTGATTCGGGGACTGCAGCTCCCCTGTGGTCCAAGAACTCAAGGTTCATTTTATGTTGCTCTTTCTGCCAAAATGGGATTATTAGAGACTGAAAAAATCGCAAGGTCACTCACAGCCTTGATAGAAACAGGAGGGTAGGAGAATATTAGGAAGAAACTATTAGCTCTAATATCCAGCTGCATTTGGCAAACCTGAGTGTATTTGGATTGCCTACACCAGCATTTCACTCGCCTGCTTCCAAATGATTGCCCTGGCCCCAGTGATTAACCACCTGAATACACCCAAGAAGGATATTCACAGAAAAGATCTCATGATGAAAAGGCTATTCCTGGCCTTCTTTCCATCACATCATAATCTGTCCACTAATATGGCTTGAGATCTCAGCTGATCAAAAGGTCATAAGATGCTACTGCTAAGCATCACTCTGTCTCTGTTCAGCCAAAGGCATTTTTACTCCATTCAACAGGCAGAGGAATGTAGTAGCAAAGCCTTCAAATCTGTTTGTATAATAGATGAAGTCTTCTCTTTATGGCATTATTCATCCTTCAGGGAATGACACCTGATAAATAAATCTCTAGCTCCCAGTGAATTTAAATAAAACAAAGGCAAATCATATCCCTATGCACTGTAAATATAAAACTGCACATAACATAAGAGTTCCTAATCTTCCACCATCTCCTTTGCTAAAAAAGCTATAAAGTGCTGACCACCCTCAGATTCTGCCAAAGTCAAGGGAGCCGAAATCTCTGAGTAAATTACAAAAAGCATGGTAATAACAGAGGAAGAACTTAAAGATACATAACACATTTAGTCTAATGGAATGGTAAAACTTGCACCTTTTTGTCTTCATGCTAGTAAAAACCAGTGAGATAAGAAAGGGGGGTTATCAGTACATCAATAGCAATATTGGAGAGAAAATGGGGGGAAAATCTAATAAATGGGTCAATGTTTTTCCTAGAGAATAACACTAGGGGGGACAATTCCCAAGCATCCTGGGATGAATAAAATACTGAACCACATCCTACTCAAACACCATGACTTGGCCCAGCTGGTCACCGTTGCACTGGTGGCAACTGGTCCATGTGATGCCAGTCACTGCCTCCAGCAGCAACTGCAGCCACTTCTCTGGCCATCCTGCTTCCAAGCCTCTCAGCATGGGCAGGGGTGGCTGCCCAAAACAGCAGGGAGAGAGGGCAGCACTGCCAAGAGCCACCTGCCACCTGAAGGGTCTGCAGAGGTACTTCCTGTGAGCAATGCCACTGGGAAACTGTTTTGTGTTTCCAGCACACCTGGAGTGCTGTCACAAACAAATTAAACCCCTCAGCATCTCCCAGACTATCTGCCCACTCTCTGGCTTTCCAGAGCTCTATACCAGCACCAACAGACAGTTTCTTTAACTCCAGCTGGCAGTCATTTTGCTCCTCTCCATGCTTTCGAAGCTGAGAGCCATCAAAGATTAGGAGAAAAAATCATGACTATTTTTCCCTAAGAAGCAGAACTGGTAATAGGCTTCAGGAAAAATCCTTCTAAATGCAAGTGATAAGCGTAGACTGTGTGAAGGCTGACAGGTCTGATTATAATTATCACTGCGAGGGGACTAGCACTAACCTTCCTTCTGGAAGGCAATGACAATTCCTGGAAGGGAACATGCAAGTGAATTATCATAAACAAAATCATTGCAAGTAGAGTTGTCTTTCGCTGGGAAACTAAACAAGATCCAGATCTGGGGTGAAANAAAAAAAAAAAAAAAAAAAAAAAAAAAAAACAAAAAAAAAACGAAAAAAAAAAAAAAACCTCCAAAAAAAACCAAGCCCTAAGAATTTATTAAAGTTTATCCTGATAGAAAATGACAATCACACATTTAAGTTTTTCTGACTTCAGAATGATGGGAGTAAAAGAATCAAGTGGGACACATGAAGTATAAGATGGAGCCATGCGTGCAAGAGGTATCTGGAAATTAAGGATATATTCTGAAAGTACACTTGAAGAACATTACATGCATTTACACATGTACAAGGAGTCCCAGGGAGCATGTTGGTTCAGATAGAGATAAATATTCAAAACTAAGAAAAATCCCAAGCCACCTTGCACCAACCTTTCCCCATTCCTCACATGCTAGCAGGAAGAAAGCCAAACAAAACCAATGCAAATCTCTTCAAACTGCTTCTCTCCATAGACACGCTTTCTTTGCATCTATACTTTAACTGAAATACAATGGCATCAGATTTCAGCAGGGCTGTGAGGCAGATAGGATAGGTAGTATTCCCTCAAGAGCATCCTGTCCTGACCTTTCTGCTTTCTTTGATGGCATTCCATTTTTCTTAGTCTGCGTGTTTTGTTTTTTTTTTCGTATTTTTTCACTCCATTTCCATTGGAAACTTGGAAACAGAGAGCATGGGCAATCTGGACTGAAAGTAGCAGTATCCTAGCTTTTTCTTCCCGAAACAGGGAAACAGATATCTTAATAGGGGCTATAACTGCATAGGACATGAAGAGAAGAGCCTCAGAATCAAAAACAGTTCTAAGAGTTTCATTCTCATTATATCTCAATGGAGTGGAGCAAATAAATTGTGCAAGGAGACATATGGAAGCTCACTACGCAAATGGCCTATTTAAGGCTCTTACTTCCTAATTAGGTCCTGGTGTCAGGAGGTTGGTAACAATTATTCACACATAGATCATTTGGATACAATACAAACTGTTCTAAAACCCAAACCTTCATAATGGCATGGATTAAAAGAAACCCAAATTAATGTTTTAGACTAATTTGCTTAGTGCTTGGACTATCAGTTTCTGTGATACACATGCCTAAGTTTTGTGTCCAACATTGCAAAATTGTATTTGGAAAGGGAAAAAGAGGGAAAAAAAAAATCATCATAACCATATCCCCTTGTTCTTACCTTGTTCACGGATTTCGTCACTGGACTCTGCACAGGGAACCCACACTCTCTTCCCAAATTCTTCATCTGACTCTGTGGTGTTTCCCAGAGCAAAGAGAAAAAAAAAAAAAGAAAACCTTGATTGTAGGGATGACTGTGTTGAAAATGGTCACAAACATCCTGAGTTTTGCTCTGCCCTTTTGATTTACTTACATGTTCCAGTATGACCACTATCACCACTTGCCAGCTAGGGCCCTGTGAGCACCCAGTGCTCACCCTCAGGACCCTCAGTGTTCTGTACTGCCCCCCAAGCTTCCCCTTACCCTACACTGATGTGTAAACTTCCCCTCCCAAGTATCCCCTGTAAGCATGCTGGAATGAGAGAGCCACCACAGCTCTCCCCAGCACTGTGGGGCACACAATGAGCCATGATCTCAGGGAGTGATGCCTTGGATTCCTCTGACAACCTGTGCTGGAAAAGCCTGGGAAGAGAGCAGGAAGGTGTTGCAAGAAGCCAACCTGCCTGGTTTGTATAAGAGTTGAAGTAGGGAGCTGAAGCCAAGGATTACCACATTGCAAAACCATTTAAAACAGAGTAAGTGCTCGTGATTCAACAACGTGACAGCAGCAAACCTGCTCTGCACAGTGCTTTGGTACTTCTGGTATGGAAATGAGGTCTTCCTCTCCCCTTCCTCCCCTCCCACCTCCTCTCCTCTTTGTCCACCTCTCCAGCTCTTCACACAAAGGTGAAATATTTCACATTTTCACCTGTGGTGATGCAGATCAGAGAGTATTTGCTTTGCTTTTCTTTGCTTTTCACTGATTTTGCCAAAGGCATCCTTTTAAGCATCAGTCTGTGCAAAGATAATAGGTGACACAATTCTTTATAACTGGAATCAGCAACAAATCAGCCATCTGCCACTCCAGGGGTCTGAGATTAACCCAGCTACTGGACCGTGACTGCAAAGCATTTGCACATTTAGATTACAGAAATGTGAGGTTACAGGTCCAAAAAAATAAGACTGGGAGTGGGGAAAGTGTGGGGAGAAGGAGTGGAAGACAGCCCTCGGCAGAGCCCTTTAGATTAACCCTTCCAGACACAAGTCACTCCATAACAACTCCAAGTAGACAATATTTCTTATTATAAAGTGCTAAACGGATGAAGGATTTGAAGGAAGCAACTTGAGACACATTAGACATCATGTTTCTGGACAATACATCCAAAGACACTTCTTTTAGACAGACAGAAATAAAGACAAAAAACCTACAGCTGCCTTGTCAAAGCCTTCCCTCCTTGGGAAGCATGACCAAGCTGCCCAGATGGTTGACTTGAGCACTTGAAAATAACAAGAGTAGCATTTTTGCCCCAAGATGGACAAGTTGCATTCCACAAGCTCCCCTATGGTCAAGATTTCGAGAAATGAAAGAGGTCTGCCAACTGAAATAACAAGGTTTGTGAAGACCTCTTCATTTGTTGCTGCCTTCTTGAGTAACAAACACTACTTTGCTTCTGTGCACATATGGGTGCTGTCACTCCACATTAATACCTGTCTATGCCTTTGGGATCCTCCCTATAAATCTGTTGGGAATTGTTATTTGATAACTGAAGTATTTGAAAGCTGAAGAGTTTAAACAAGTAGTAAACACAAGCTGGCTCCAGATCTAAAAGCATGAGTAGTGGTCTGTACAGTGTGTGGTGGGTCAGGACAAGAACCAGGGTCTCTGGTCACATTGATAGGCTTCAACCCCCACTTTCTCTTGCAGGTTAGAATTCCAGAGATCCCTGAGATTCCCATCCTCAGAGATCTCAGGTTAAAAAGAGGTTCTACCAGGAGGAACAGGTGCAGCTGCAGCCAAAAGTGTCAGCAAGAACATCTGGAAAATTCTAGAACATCTCACCTACAAGGAAAGACTGAAGCATTGTAATTGTTCTGTCTGGAGAAGAGAGGATTCCAGGGAAATCTTGAGCATTTGCCCATACCTAAAAAGGCTTCAGGAGAGCTGGAGAGGAACTTGGGACAAGGACATGAAATGACAGGACAAGGGAGAATGGCTTCACACTGCCAGATGGCAGGGATAGATGGCATATTGGGAAGGAATTCTTGGCTGCAGAGTGGAGAAGCCCTGGCACAGGGTGCCCATAGAATCTGTGGCTGCCTCATCCCTGGAAGTGTCCGAGGCTGGATGGGACTTGGAGCAACCTGGGATAGTGGGAGGTGTCCCTGCCCATGGCATCAGCTTTAAGGTTCATCCCAACCCAAATCATTCAAGGATTCTGTGATTGTATGAAATTCAGGCAAGGTCTGCATGGTGTGCCTGGGTGGGGATGGTATTTCAAACAGCTTAATTTACAATATCCAAAGAGACAACTGAAAACCAAGCAGAATGCACATGTGTTTACAGCAAACCTGTGAGTTTTATGCATGTCCTTTATTCAGATAAAACAGGTAGGATTGGGTGGAAGGTACAAGGACACACTCCAGGTTCTTTGGCCAACCCTCTTGTTGATATTTCCATGGTGGAGAAACCAAGTTTTCCTGGGCCAAGCACTGCACATCCTGCAGTCATAACAAAGGAACAGAGCAAGAAGAAATGGCAGCACCTTGTCTGCACAAGCCCAAGTTGAACTGCAGCAAATACAGGGTACAAAGCACAGCTGAGAGGTGAGGAAGAGCAAGGGATCAGCTCCTTTATTCATCCTGCTCCATACAAAATCTGCTGGCATCCACTTAGAAATGACTGCCACTCCCAACAGTGTTGATTTGGGACAGAGCATTTGATCCTCCACAGAGGAAGGATTATTGATCTATGAGGAGCTGTGAGAAGAAGAAGGTGAGTGGAGCATGCTAGACAACACCTTTAAGTCTGCCTGAACTCCCCTCTGTTTATCACAGTGTTTCCAAAAGCCTTTCCTGGGCAGGGGTATGTGCTCCCAAACCAGGTCTACATGTCTGAGACCAAAGGTGAGGTTTGAAGTGGTTTGAATGTGTACTAGGGCATGGTTTTCAGGTGAGAAAGAGGTCACAGGGATCATCCCATGCCTGATACTACAAAATGGGCCAAGCTAACAACCCAATAATCCACCAGCTTCTGAGATGCAGCAAGCTAATGAGCCTCTGCCCGTGCTTTAGAAAGGTCTCCTTGAACTTGACCTGCTGACTATGTGAGGGCTAAAACTGCTGTTCTAACAGGACCTAGACCTGTTTTCAAAACCAGAGGCTGAGGTTTTTCTCTCTCTCCAGTCTCTAGTTTCTGTAATGACAACCTGAAACTTCAAATACAAATTCCTGAGTGATCTGAAAAAGGGAGGGGGAAATATCTCTACTGAACAACTACAAGGTAATAATTTTTAAAATGTGAAATGTATGTATATAAATCAAAACTCTGTTAAAAAAAGAAGTGGTTTGGTTTGGTTTGGTTGCTTCTTTTCCTTGCCTGTAAACGGAATGACAAGGGGATCAGCACAGGACAAAACGTCCCCTTTCAGACAGAAATCACCACAAAATTCCATCCCTTGCAAACTCCAGTTTCTTGCTAATTAACCAGCATCACAAAATGATGCAGTTTCATCCCTGTTTGTTTGTTTGTTTTACCCAGACAGGTTTTTGCAGGAAGGGGCTTTTGCCACCCAAACAGCGCCGCTGCATCAACCAGGAGCTGAGCTGAGCCTCTTGGAAGTTGCCTCATCTCCCAGCAAATGAGGAACGGAGGGAAACACCGACGCAGGCGACGCTGCACCTTGCAGCAGAGACTCCTGTGTCCTACAAGTAACCTTGCATCACGACACAGAGCCGCAGCAGCAGCAGCAGCATCCTTACGGGTGCAGCGAGGAGGAGGAGGACAGCGACTAGGAGGGGAAGGGCAGCAGGGAAACAGTCAGAAAACTCCCTGGGAGTCTTCTCTGCTTCCTTAGGGGGGGAAAAAAATAAAATAAAATAATATAAAAAAATAAAAAATAAAA
>VZTT01029794.1:151469-163524 GCA_013400855.1 Buphagus erythrorhynchus | reverse complement strand
TGTTTTGAGTGTTTTTTTTTTTTTTTTTGTTTTTTTTTTTTTTTTTTTTTTCTATTTCCCTCTTAGCTTTTCCATGGACAAAAGGCTTGTCCATATGCTTGCTTGCCACCTTCCCTCTGGTGACTTAAGCTGTGTCAGGGGAGGTATAGACCGGATATTAGGAGAAGGTTTTCTTCCCCGGAGGGTGGTCAGGCCCTAGAACAGGCACCCTAGGGCACTCAAGGCACCAAGGCTGACAGAGTATTTGTACAACACTCTCAAGTACGTGGTGGGATTCTTGGAGCTGGACTCCCTAATCCTTGTGAGTGCCTACCAACTCTGAATATTCTATTATTCCATGATTCTGGGGGGACTCCCTCCCATTCCTACCCCCAAATCCAAAGTAGTGTGTGTGGAAGGGGCACCAAAGGAAGTGATACATGATGTAATACTCAATGGACCAAGAACAGAAAAAAACCCAAAATCCTCATATGTACACACAAGAAGAATAGTCTCTTCTCTGAGGAAGAGGAGGAGAGAGTGAGAGATGCCATAAAAGCAGGCAGGGCAACCCTTGGGCATGCCAGGATGTGTGAAACCCAGCCCCCTCCTCAAAGGAGGGAGGAGTCAATTTTTGTTGGGAAGTAAAAAAAGACTGAGGCAAAATGCATGCTCTCCCTGGAAAGGACCCGAGAGAGCCAACTTGCAGCCAGTGATGTGACTCCTATTAAACCAGAGTTTCAGACACTGACATATGCATGACAGAGATAAAGTGCTATCAAATACACCTTGCCTGGTGCCTGGAGGAAAGAGATTTGGAGAAAAAAATATATAATAATGCTGATTCTGGGGATGGCTTGGGAAGGACATGGAGGGAGGAGAGATGTGCTGAGGATTTTATCATGGAGACATGATTGTATTAATCTGAAAACATGGCTGGAGACCCAGAGCAGGGGACAGCCCCATAAGAACCCACTGGTGTCCCTGGAGCTTTAAATGAGACTGCCTGGATGGCTTTGTCCACTGAGAAACATCAGGGCTCCTTAGAAAACACAGGACTTAGAGGACGGTGAAACAGATGGGAACTCCCTCCCTGTGGCAAATCCCTCAGGAGACCCAGCAGAAGTGCCAAAAAAAAGGCTGTTTCTTGCTGAACATGTTCAGGCCACCTCAGGGAATAGCAAAACAACCAGCTTGATAGGGGGGTCACAGAGGCAGAGGGGGAGGCAGGCAGGAAGGCAGACAGCATGCTCGGGGTGGTACAGACAAAACAGCAGTGTCCTGAGCAGCTGCCTAATATGTATCTTGGCAAAATCTCTCCTGGCTGTAGATGAAGCAGAAATCGTGGGCTGGATTTGTAAACCCATCAGCTGGGCCTGACTTTGGCCTCCCCAGCCTGCAGGGACAGCACAGGAGGGGAGCAGAGGGCTGGGTGACACCTCTCTATCTGCCAGGAGCCACACTGAGGAGCTGGTCCTCTGGCCACCTCCAGCTGCTGGGTGGGGAGCAGCTGATGGGCAGGTGCTGAAGTGGGCTTAAAGTAAGCAGAACGCCCTGCCGTGACTGTGGTCACTAAGGGATGTGTGAGTTTGAGGATTTAAACCCAGCCTGTCCCCTTAGGAGCATCTCCATCACTGGCATGCAAACCCTGTGTAGGGTCCCTGTTGGAGTTTCTCCAGGCCACCACAACACAGCTGGATGTGGTTAGGTTGGGTGGAGCATTATTCAGGTAGGGCCACCAAATGCTCTCTTCTGAGCTGTGGTTTTACTGTCCCAAGCTCTTTGCATAAGGATATATCCAGCACTGGCCATATTTCCTCCCAGTGTCTACTTCTAAAGCCAGCCAGTGACCATCTCAGTGCTCTCTCCCATACAGTTTATATGTCTGTTTTCTCTGTTTGCTGTCTTTTAGGCTTGGGGCAGATTTCTGCCCTCCCCTCCAGCCCTTATTACTAAGTGCTGGCATTTGGCAAGGCAGAAGGGGTCCCTTACATGTGTCCATGGCAAAGAAGGCCCTGCCAGCTCAGCTGGAGTCATCTGCAGAGAAACACCCCTGCCTGCAGGTATCACTGAAGTGACTCCCAGAGAGAGGCACTTTCAGATCCTTTGAGTCAAAAGGTGCTATAAATAAAAGATATTACAGGCTAGCAAGTTCTCGGTTGCAAACTGGAGTGGGAAGGAATATTTTAGCATCCTTTTTCTGAGCACATTAACTCTTGGCAGGCGTGATCATTCAGGTCTTCACAGCTGAAAACTTCACACCGTGTGCAGCATGTTGAGTCCACACACTCCATTTCCATTTCCAGCAGCTCTAAAATCCACGCTGCCCCAATGCAGTATCACCCCCTGAGTGCAGAGAGCACCCAAATATTGCATCAATTTGGGGGTCATGACACTGAATATACACTCCATGGTCATCTTTCCTAGGATTTGTTGCTATAAGCTCACAATAGAGGGTGCCTAAAGATTTTTATCAACTGGCTTCTGATGCTTCCCTTTCCAGGGTGAGCAAGCACTTTGTGTCAATCTGGCTTGCTTTAGTGCAGTGACCCAGCACTGTGCTCTGCTGCTGAAAGTTCAGGTCCCAGCTGTGGGGCTAAACTCTTGCTGACACTGTGCTGATTTCTCTCTCTGTGTCACCCGTGCTGCCAGGGGAGGGGGAGGACACACTGGATTTTTCNAAAAAAAAAAAAAGAGAAACAATCATGCAAAATGCAAGAAGATGTGGCAAAGGAGGAGGAAAACAATACTGGTGTGTGCAGTGAGGCTGAGGAGAGGAAATCCTTTGGGCAGCACAGGGCACTTTGATCACGTTATTTTTCTTCACAGAGGAGGAAATCTTGGCCAAGAGGCAATTAAATTGTAACAGGCAAAGAAAAGCTTTTAGGATGCCTTGAAGAACTTGTGTGTGTGAGCAACAGCACAGAGAGATGCAGAGGAGGAAATCAGTATTAGTGATGGGTGAACTACAAAAATTTGGGTGGTTTGTTTTGGATAAAGACCCCAACATGGAGACGCTTATCTAAAGCCCTCAGTCTTCAGAGCAGGGCTAGAAGTCTCTTAAGAACACACTCTTCTTGCATGACTTCCAGTATCTCTGAAAACCTTTGTCCGTGCCAAAAATACAGCAAAACCAGCCTGCTTTCTTCTTCTTTTATGCAGTGTTTTGGCTCATCTGCCTCTTGTTCCAAGAAAAATGCCTAATCAAAAAGTTTTTAGTTTGAAGGCTGAACTGTGCCACTTTAATTTCAAACCATCCTTGTTCTCATGACTGCACAGGTACAAGGGAAATAAAGAAAAAAGTTTCTGTGATTCTACAGAAAACTTTCAGAGAAGGATCCCTAAAAATCAGCAGAAAAAGAAGCTAGTTTCCCTAGGTAAAGACTACAAGCCTTGAGTCCTGCCACCTTAAGTAGATTACTTATCTATAAACTGGCTATTCTGCCATTGAATAACAGAAGAGGTCACAGCATTCCCAGTTCAAGTGAGCCTGTTAGTCTAGGATGGTTATTAGTCATGAAATATTATTGAATCAAGAAACAAAAAATAAAAAAGAACTTTGGAGAGACTCTTATTTCCCCAGTGAATCTGCAGTAACCCTGATTTGACAGAGAAGAGTGAAAGAAAACAGTCTGAACATGATCCAGTGCCCTCCAGTTTTCAGAAATCCAGGTGTGACTGAGGTAAATTAGCCTGGTGCTGCTGGAATGAAGACTGAGTGGTGCTGTTTCGATGAAATCCTCTGGACAAACAAGGCTGCTGCAGGGCTGAGTTTGACCTCTGGCTGGATTTACACCAGGGTATCTGAGTTAATGCTGCTCAGTGTGTAGGACAGGTTGAAATCAGGCTAGTGTGCTTCTAAGGATGTTTCCAGATATCCTGTTCTCCTGAGCCATTCACCTCATGAAGGTTTAAAGCACATAGATTCACTTCACAATGCAGTGGAAGTTTTGCTGTTAGAGAGCAGATGATGCTCTTTCCAAATGATTTCTTGTTGTCTTTTTCTCTGCCTTTCCTATTATTTATTAAATACTCAAGCAATGATCTTCAGCTCACCCAAGTGGCTTGGAGAGCAAGAATCATGTTTCTAGCTGGTCCAAAGAAGGATAACTTAATCCAGATCAACAGCAGCAATGGACAAAATCAGAGGAAAAGCTGTGACCAAAATTTTAAACCCCAGAGGCTTCCAAAACAAGGACACAGCCTTCTCAACAACACAGTACAAAGAGGCTAAATATTTTCCCACTGAAGGTGACCAAGACAAGTGCAGGAGGCCCAAGTCCCCATTCATGTCCCCATCTATGAATGCAGAGCAGCTCCATTACCTGTCACACGTTGTACTCTTAGTAAAATCTGCCCACTGTGTCCTGTGAGTGCTGCAGGATACTGATTGTTTTTTCCCCCAAAACTTGGCTCTTGTGCAGCTTCTTAGTTTACACAGTGGGAGACATGGCTTTTTGGCTTGAAAGTAAAAAATCTGTGCTCTTTCAAGAGCGCTGAAATCTGGCCCTGAGCTTTTTAGAAAAAAAAAAAAAAAAAAGTGACCCAATCAATCCAGTTATTACACCATTCTCTGGCCTGTGACTAGCACATGGATTGATATTTCCTTGCAGGAAGTGTTGGCAGGAGCTGGGGGTTCCCATTGACTCGTGCTGTTCAGTGCTCCCCGAGGAGCACCGGCCGCAGCGACGATGGAGCGGCCGCTTCGCAGGTGCGCGGTTTATTTGCCAAAATGGGTTGTAAATCAGAGCAGAAGAAGAAAGGGCTGGAACAATGCTGGTGTGTAGAAGTGGCCATTGGAAAGGGATGTTAACCATGCTCATTTTGCAGGTTTCCTCCCCTGAGTCTAAGCGTGCTCATGCTGCACCAGAGGGATCGGGTCCCGGGTCGGAAATCCAAGGAGCATGCCAATAATTTGGCAGAGGTTACACATGGGATTAACTTGTCCCTGATCTCCATTATTGGTTCAAAACCAGGAATTCTCATAGCTTTTTGGACAGATGGCTTGTCCTATTACTTCTTGTGTTAGATTTCCCACTGAGGCTGAAAGCAAATCCACATCCAAGCTGAAAGTAAACAACCTGTGAATTCAAAAGGCATTAACTCAAACTGCCAAAGCATTTGCTGCGTATGCTGCAGATGTCAAACAGACAGTTTCCCACAGCCCTGAGCCTAGACACATAGCTAAGTTACACAGGAAAACCTTCCACCCAGCCCGAAAATGCATCCTGTGCAAAACTCGCTCTCCTTGCTGGCATTTTAAGGGCTGGAGCTCAGCTGGAATGAATTAATGTAGCTGCTCTGATTTGAATAGAGCTATGCCAATTTATACCAGATGAGGATTTCACCCTTTGGAGGCCAAGTGGGAAATGGCTATCCACTACTTTTTTTAACAGTGTGGTTTGAGGCAGAAAAACATAAAATGTGGTGTTTCTTAAGGAGTGAAAGAGCACTAAGTTAGTTTCTTTCCATTACAATGAATCATTTTTGAAGGAACCTTTTAGAGGAGATGGTTTAAAAAAAAAAAAAATCAGGCTTTGCAGAAAAATGCATATAAATAACACAACTTATAAGTACAAACAGCATAAGTTAGCCAACTTACTCTTATTCCTGATACCTTCCGAAATGCCAACAAAAAGTTAAGTAGGAACCCAAGCATGATATTGCTTGGCATAGTAATGCTGTGGCATTGCAGGAAATTCAGAAAGTGGGAAGAACTAAATAAAATGGTCTGTTTTTCCTGCCAGGGCTGTATGAAGAGGACAAAAAAAACCCCATGAAACTAAACCACACAAACAAAAAACATCCACCCATATACTTTGAAATGCTCTAAACTTTGCAACCATGGTGTTCTCCTTGGCCATAAAGAGGTGCAAGGTGGTTTTTCTGACATATTTTGGTTTAAATTGAACATCACAATTGATGTCACATTCTGTAAAGCAAGACTCATTCCATTTAAAGCAATACAACCTCATGGTACATATCCAGGAGTGATTGCTTGAATTAAGCCTTTGATTTATTCTTTACCATAGGAGGCCTCACTTGCAGACTCCTTTTTTCCCCAAAGTAAACAGGAGGTCAAATATTGCACCAACAGAAATGAATGGAGATTTCTCAGATGATAGTAATGTAAAATCAAACTTTAAACTGCTTAACGTTCAGCCACTAGACTGATTCAGCTTACCAGAAAATTCAGCACCTCTTTCCTCCAACCATCTTCATTTTCACTTTACAATTCAGTATAAGCTGGCAATTAGTAATACTTTGCCTGTTTATAGAGCCTTACATCTGAGGATCTAGAAACACTTTGTAAACACTAATGAATTAAGCTTCTTAACACCCCCTGTGAGACAGATACTGCTATCTCATTTGCACAGCTCGGAGAAGTGCAGGTTTGCTGAGGGCTGGAGCCAGCCAGCACCAGAGCTGGGAAACCACTGCAGGCCCTTAGCCTCACCTTCAGCTCAATATCACAAGGTTTTCCATGGATGTGGGGATGTGCCTGGCAACTTCAGGAGCTTGTCAGCATCTCCTGGAGCTGCCAGCATGCCCTGGTGTCTGTCAGACTGAAAACACAGAGGATTGAACTTCCACCCATAGAGACAACTTAAGACCCATTTAGAGGAACACCATGAAAATGCCATCTGTCCTCTCCTGAAAGAGCCCTGCACACTTATGATCCTCTGATATGTCAAACAGGGGAAAAACTTGGGATTTCATTTGTCCTTACTCAGTTTTTAATAACAACACTGACCCCGGTCTTATTATTAAAAACCCAAAGCAATACAAAATTCCAGGAGGATTCTTTTGCTTTCCTTTTCATTTCTCGTTGCCCATACATTTTTCTCATATAAGGATAAGGTAAAATATCCAAGCTTGCTTTCCAGTCATGCTGACAAGAGGAACTTAAAGGGTTTTTAAAGAAAGCCTGAAGGTTTTTCTTCCAACACAGCCAGGAATATTTAGACCCCAGGAAAGCCTTAGGACAGGATAGGCATTGGTGAGATGAGTTTGGGTTTTTTTGCTTGTTTATTTGTTTTGTTTTGTTTTGTTTTGTTTTGTTTTGGTTTTTTTTGTTTGTTTGTTTGTTTGTTTTCCAAAGCATAGTCTCATTTATTGAACAGCAGCTAATGTCTGGTACCTATTTGAAGCATTTTCAATGTGGCCCTTCTCCAAATGCATGGCAATTGGACAATTTCCATGATGATTCTTCTAAAAATACACACCTTCCCCTCTTTTTAATTTACCATTGAGTCAGCTGGCCTATTTATTGTTGAAGTTTTTCCCATTTAATAGTGCACTTAGAAAAAACTTAATACAAACATTGACCAATTCATTCCTGTCAAAAAAAGAAAAGCCTTCGAAGTAATTAGTCTAAACAGGAGTCAAGAGTAAGAGCCTCTTATTTACAGATCAGTCAATAAGAAACTATGTTATGGAAGCTATTTTAAAGAGAACAAATTTTTTGGATTTTTTTCTTAAATATCTCTATTCTTCCACAGATTGAAACTGAGGAGAAGAGCAAATAAAATATTTGGGTTTGCTTTCAAAATTTGTTCATGACCTTAAATCGCTGGAATGGGAACAGACAGGCATTTGACATATTCAGTGTGTTGATTTGTGAACTACTGGCAGATTGCTGTTTGCCTAAGAATACGTATTTGAAATTCTTTTCTAAAAACTCTTCTTGATCTTTTCCCAGTTCACGGGCTGTTAAATGTCTGCATGACACGGTGGGGCTTGTCTCCTGAACAGAGGGGCATTACCATCTCTGGAAGCAGGTTTTCAGCGGGAATATTAAAGGCACTATTCAGGAATATTCTCCAGTATTTGCAGCCTCCACAAACAGTACCGCGTGCAAACATGTTTTCTGGAATATTTGTCAAGAGCAAACATAGCAGGATGGTGGGAGAAAGTGTACAAAGTCTAACCAAGCTTATAAAAACCCAACAGCTAATGAATACTTTGTGGAAAATGTCTTATGGCATTCCCTCAGTGATGGATGCTTATTAGGAAAGCCTATAAAGCTAAAACTATTTTGCTGCCTACATTCTCCTTTACTCCAGAAGTGAAAGACACTTCCACATCTCACTTTGTCATCTTCATCCATTACTCTGCTGGATACAGGAGCATTTCTTAAAGAATTTGTTTTGTGGGTATCAAACAGACAGAGGCCTGGAAACCCATTTTACATAAGCATCTTGATGTCTCAAAGCTCTTCTCTGACAAAACAAAACAAAACAAAACAAAACAAAACAAAAAAAACAAAAAAAACAAAAAAAAAACAACCAAACCACCCAAGCAAAAAAAACCCAACAACAGATATGAAGATATATGTAGGTTGGTCAATATATCTTATTGACCAATAATGTATCACCACAGTGTTATATGGCACTATGGATCCCCTTTTCAGGCCTCTTCCTTCAGTGATAAGACTGCTTTTGGATTGGGTCTTTTCCTGTAAACAGCCCAGTAGGTACCCAAATAAACATAGCAGACTCATGTGGACATTGGCTCCAAAGGACATGGCCAGGGAGAGAGGCAGATTTGAAAGGAAAGGCAGGGGACACCCTCAGGTTTACATGCCTAGGTGCTTGGGGAATGGTGGATTATGCACTCACCTGAGCCAAGACACTGCCATGCAGGCAAAGTGGGCATTATGGCTGAGAAAATCACCTCTTACTAAAACAACAAGGCATGGAGGTCCAATATTTTTAGTCAACAACAACCAGAGGAAGCATTTGGGATGTGCAGCAGTGGGACACAGTGCGAGGGTAACATGAAATTTCAGATTGTAAAACCTATCTGGGGAGATATTTCTTCTTCTTAGCCCATTAGTGACATTTTACAAACTCTGGACCAAATTTTGCTTCTAAAGGGAAGCTTTAATAGAGTGAGACCACTAACCCTCTGACACACCACTGGTGATAACACAAGACAGATTGGGTTACAGTCAGGGCAAGGCTGAATCGGTGCCTGTGCTCCTCAAAATAGTCTAGCAGTGTCAAAGCTCACCATAAGCTCTTGAAACCCACCACTCTATGTTTTCTAGTCAAGCACAGCACTTCCTTTTTCACTTGACTAATACTGATCCCCTCAGTATAATTTCTGAGCAGGAGTTTACTGAAAATAATTTTTGTTCTGCTGTGCATGCAGACAACTAAAAAAGTAACCTGATAGAGTTCTTTCTTTTTTTAAAAAAATGCAAATTTTAGTTCACTAAAAATGGGGTCTTATTTTGCTAATTCTGCCTATTAACTGAATACATCATTTCTTATGCTCCTCTCACCTGGAAGGTAAGGAAAAGTGATGGACCAGCCAGAATTTTTCCATTCTTTTCCCCTCTGTTCATGCATTGCTAGAGATGATACTGTATAATGCATGACTTACCTGCAAAGACATTGGAGGAGTAATGAAATAAGCAGATGCCCTGTCAGCAGGCTTTTAAAACATTGGTATTGCAATCTAAGATGCAGTCAGGCATCACATGCATACGTCCTTTATTTATGGAGCTGATAAATGCTCTATGTCAGGAGCATCAAGCCACCTTTTTACTTCCTGCTTTTCTTCACATTTAAGAAAGTTGCTGTCTGGATATTTTATGTTCATGAAAGCTCAATATTTGGGAGGAAAAGGAGGATTTGCCTCCTGTTTAATCCATTAAAAATAGAGGTCAGAAAACCAAACAACTGCGTCTAAACAAATCATTGGGGATTCTTCATTGTGAAATCTCTCAAAATAAGTGTATCACTCTGGAATTACATATTTCTCTTCATCAGTTAGAAAGGGACACCAGAAGCACTAACCCAGCTACACCACAGATCACAGAGCCAGAAGGAGAGTCAGAACAGCACAGATACCCACACAACCAGAAAAAGAGTAGGTTAAAATTAGATATTGAAAAAAATATTCTTTACTGTGGGGGTGGTGAGTGGTTCCCCAGAGCAGCTGTGGCTGCTCCTGGATCCCTGGCCAGTGTCCCAGGCCAGGTTGGATGGGGCTTGGAGAAACCTGGGATAGTGGAAGGTGTCCCTGCCCATGGCAGGGGATGTGAAAGAAAATGATCTTTAATGTCCCTACCAACCCAGGCCATTCTATGACTCTGTGATTTGCATGTATTCATTTAGCTATAAATTCAATTTTGCATACTTTTCCAGAGTCACTATTGTTCTAGGTCATTTCATGACAATATACATCATGTTTTCCCCCAAACTGTGTTCCAAGCACCAAAGACAATTTAGAAATCAGGGCGCAAGCAGGCACAAATCAAAGGGAAGGATGGCATTCACATTAACAGCCACCATACGAGGAGTATTTTGCATTATAAATAAAACAGTGTTGCTCAGCTGCAGGAGGAGTGAGTTTCTGGAGTCACTGAGCTGCATGGCTGTGGCTCAGGGGAAGGTTTTAGTTCATGCTCAGCGCTGTGCTTGATTACTGGTACATCACCCAAAGGCTCACAGCAAAACAGATGATGGGACACAGAAAAGCTCTTCTTCCTAACGGAGCAGAGAGAGCTGCTGCTTGCTGACTGACAGCTCCCCAGCCAGCTTATGTGAATCTAATTACCCAGACACAACCCACATCAAAATGCCCCATTGCAGCTGGTGTCTCACTTAATCCATTCATAACACGAGCTAATTAGCATTGATGTTTTTGGGCAGGTTTATTCCAAATGTGGTCAGGTCCCAGGCTTTCAGCTTGGTTGCTAGGACCCATTGAGGATCTTGGGAGAGGCTGTGTTTCTGCCCAGAAGACATTTTTCTGTCTTGGTGATGGAGAGATTTAGGAAGGTTTCAGGGGAAGATGTTGGGCAGGGCTGAGATGAATATTGGCATGTAAGCAGTGCTCTTTTGCTGCTCTCCCTGCTACACCCTGCCTCAGTGCAGGAGAGTTTGTGGCAGAATTACAGTATTTCATAGTTTGAATTGTGCCTGGATTCAAATATCTTAATTGTGGGGGGAAAAGGGAAACAACAAAAAAATAAAAGAAAAAAAAAATAGGACAAGTGAAAATAAAAGGAAAGGAAACAGGGATAACAGGAAGAAAAAAAAAGAAAAAAAAAAGAAAAAAAAAGAAAAAAGCAAGCTTAGAAAATGGGAAAAGTAATGAAACAATTCTCTATTTTATGGTATTCTTTGTGAACAGAGCTGAGAGAAGAGGCCAGTTACCAGAGCTTTGCATTTCCTTTTCAACCTATGGGATTAGAAGATGAGAGCAGGTGCTAATGGGAATTTTGCCCATGGCAGAAAATCAGAATCCTAAATCTTCATCTCTGGAAATCACAAAAAAAACCCTTAGCAATGATCTATAGTGCCTGCACTAGGAAATTGGTGATATAAGGAATTGTCACTTGGCAGAAAACCGACTTTCTGCTCCTTCAACGCGCCACAATTTCAGTTTAATTTGTAACAGGACGCAAGTGTAAATGAACTGACAACAGAGCTATCAGCTATTCTGTTGGTAACACTCGGAGCAATAGTCTCGATTTGACTAGACACAGCTGTCCAGCGCATGGAACGACCTTTAGCCCCATCCTTGGCGAAATTCAATTCTCTCCGTGTCTGACTCCGTCCGTGGGGACCTGGGTATAGCGGAGCTGCCAGAATAATCAGCGCGGTGCTTAATGACAAAGAGCTGCAGCAAGAAACGCGGGGTGCACCGTCAGAAACGGGGCACACAGGAAGGGGAGGGGAGGTGGGGAAAGCCCCTTCTTCTTCTTCTTCTTCTTCTCGTTCGAAAGGGAATGAAAATGCTCGTGTGGGAGAAAATGCAGAGAGGTGCGGGCGGCCGCCTCGGGTGGAGGAGCGCCCCCAAAGCGCCCGCACCTCGAGTGTGCGTGTGTGTATTCAAATCTGGGGATTTCTTGCGTGTTTGTCCGCAAGAGTGCGTTTTTTTATTAGGTTTCCCTTCAAAAAAACAAAAATAAAAACAAACAAAAAAACAAAAACAAAAACAAAAACAAAAACAAAAACAAAAAAAAAAACAAAACAAACAAACACGCAAACAAAAAAAAAAAACAAAAAAACCCCAAAACAAACAAAAACAAAACAAAACAAAAAAAACAAAAAAAACA
>VZTT01029794.1:113165-151325 GCA_013400855.1 Buphagus erythrorhynchus | reverse complement strand
AAAAAAAAAAAAAAAAAAACAAAAAAAGCCCCCCCAAAAACAAAAAAAAAAATCAAAAAAAACAAAAAAACCCCCAAAAAACACAAAAAACCCCCAAAAAACAAAAAAAAATCCAAAACAAACAAAAACCCTAAAAAAAAAGTCAAAACAAAAAACAAACAAACAAAAAAAAAATCCCAAACAGACAAAAACTGGGATTCTGCTGCTGCTCTGCATTATGCTGCTGCAAAACAACTTTTTTTTTTTTCTTTTTTTCCTAAGTCAAAACATGAATGCATCCCATATGGTGATGCTCGCATGGCCATCCAGATGTCTGTCATCCGGCATGTGCACACATATGTGCGTGTAGATGTACACACTTCCTCTGTGTTTACTACACTAGCCACTGCAATAAGAAATATGTTTACCCTGAAAGTGTCAAAAACCAGGAATTTCACAACTTTCACAGCTATTTGTGAGAACTTATTTTCTGCCTGAGTGAGTGCCTCTCCAGCATGGTGAGCGAGGCACTCCCTCACACGTGACAGGAAAGACAGGTCACCATGGGATTAACATGTGTGTGCCCCAGCCAACATCATGGCTAGACCCACGGGGATGAAGACAACACTTTTGCTGTTTGACTCAGCAGCCTGAACACAGTATGCTCTGTCCAAAAGCAGACCCATCCTTCCCATCATCTCTTCACACTGCTTGCGTTGGCAAGATTTGCCACAACCACTGCTAGTGGGAAATTGCAGGGAGTGATGCACCAACTCCACCTGCCCCACGAGCCCCGAGGGATTTCTCTTGTTGCTATTTTTGCTTTGGCAATTTTTTTTTGCTCTCGGCCCAGGTCTGTTGAAGATTCGTGTTCAGTTATGATTCTGACCCTGTGCCAAAATTTTCCTGAGAAATACAAGGCAGAAATGGGGAATGTTGATCTTACACAGTTCATAACTCAGCCAGAACAGAGGGGAGGTTCATGGGAGCAGGGAAAGACATCTTCGGCTGCAGGGCTTTTGTTCCTGCCAAAATTCAAAGGTTCTTTTTCAAACAATAGAGATATTACTGCTTGTTAAAAAAAAAAAAAATACAGAGAAATAAAGAACCTATGAGAAAGTTTGATAATCAAAAACATTAGGAATATAAAACTGCTGGTCTTTGTTGATAAGAAAACAAGGTGGTCTCCAAAATTTATGAAGTCACATTACAGTGGGGGGTATTAATTTACCCAAATACAGAGTCACTGCCACCTCCCTGCCACTCTCCTCCTACCAACTGCTTCTGCTATTTATTCAGGAAAGGGAAAACCAAGAAAGAGTGGCCTGGGTAGAAAGAAACATTAAAAGTCATCCAGTTCCACCCCCTGCTGTTAGCAGGGACACCAGGACACCAGGTTGCTCTGAGCCCCATGCAACCTGAACTTGAGACACTTCCAGGGATGGGGCAGCCACAGCTTCCCTGGCCAACTTATGCCAGTGTCTCACAGCCAAGAATATCCAGTCTTCCTAGTACCCAGTCTAAACCTATACTGTGTCAGTGTGGAGTCATTCACCCTTGTAAATAGTCTCTCTCCATTTTTCCTGTAGGCTCCCTTCAGGTACCTGAAGACCACAATTGGGTCAAACCAAAGCCTTCTCTTTTGCAGGCTGAACAATCCCAATTCTCTCAGCCTCTCCTCATAGCAGAGCTGCTCCATCCCTGTGATCATCTTGGTGGCCTCCTCTGGACTTGCTCCAGCAGCTCCATGTCCTTCCTGTGCTGGAAAATTATTCTCCTCAGGTAAATCCATCCAACACTTTATGCAGATATGGCTATGCACAATTTGACCTACCTCCAACCACAGGGTTTCTCTTCCCCATCCCTATTTGCTCCTCCCTGGCCCTCTCCTTAATCCCCTCTGCCCCCACCACACTGACACTTTTTCACCAACCCCCTTAGTGACCTTTAATGGCCACTTGCCTTGGGCTAAAGATGTCTTTCCTGCTGACTTTTACACTCTTGTTTTTCCTTCACTCTCTCCTTCTTTGTTCACCCTTTTAAACTCATTTAAGTTTTGATCGCTCCAAAAAAACCTGTATGCTTGGCAGAGATGTTATTCCAGTTCTTGAGCACATACTGCTTTTCATTAGCTTAAAGCCAGGTATTTTTTTGCTCAAAGTCCTCAGTTACTAAAGCAAAAACAAGACAAACTCAGATATCCGTAAGATATCTATCCTGGTGTCCTGTAGGGTGACATGCACACAACTGGAAACAAGTATTTTCTTCTGTATTTATTCAAAATCTTCAATTCCTCATTTAATACCTACTCTTTGTTCGCTCTTCAACTAAACTCAAATAGGCAAAGCAGAATGTAGACAAAAGTTGTGAAATAACTGGTAGATAAATCAAACTCTTCATGAACAATTTTCCCCTTTTCTCCACTATCAGATTAATGTAAGTATTTGAAATAGTGTATTTCTGTAGGTCCTACTAAAACAACATGTTGTAGAACAGATAGAAAGTCTCTCAGCAATTTAGAAAAACATATTTTTTTACGGCCCTGAGAACTAGAATATCAAATTGATCCTTAGATAAATAAGCTCTTCCCAGAGCAGGTCATTGGAACAAGTAATGTAATAGCAAAAATAGAAAGTAATCACCATCACAACGAAATGAAAGGGCATTTCCCAAGCCTTCTGCCAATCTCAGTGGCTTAGAACCCCTCCTGGAAACTCCACAATGTGCAACCATACAAAGCTCCACATGAGTACACCAGAAAAGTATTAATAACTATGCAATACATGTGGGACTCCAGAAATTGGGTTAAGTATGCAGGAATTGCTGCTTCCATCACTACTGAAGAGGGAGCAGGAAAAGATAAATTATTCTAGTTCTCAGAGAGAGAGGGAGAGAGTGAGATGACATGGACATCTCTGCTCCTCTCCAACCACCCTCTTCAAAACAAATGTCCTCCACCATCCTCTGGTTCCTTCAGATTTGATTCACACCCAACAGTTATGGAAAAGATTCAAGGCCACAGTGATAGTCATGCTCCCTTGGGAAAAGCAGGGAACAGGACAAAGCCACTCTACTCTCCAGTCCTTCACGTTCACCAAAAGTCCACACCTCCAGCAGCTCTCTTTCAGAAAAGCCTCACCCATCCCTGGGAGCTGGAAATGTGCACTCATTTACTCACAAACAGGGAACTGAGCCAGCAGCCTCACAACCTGCAGATTTTGATTGCATTAAATTGTTCCAAAGCAGGTTTTCCTCTTGAGTCTGGAGTAGAAGGCAATTAATTAAGACCCATTCCCCCCTCCATCGGATTAAAGCAAATTAAATGGAAGCAGTAGGACAACCTGGCCTGGGATAGGGATTTTTTGTCTGCACAGGAAGCTGATCCTATTACTTTGCTCAGTTGAGCTTGGATCATCTCTAAAAGGTGCCCTAAGTGTTATCCTACAAGTCTGGGATGTGCCACTGCCATTTCCCAGGCACAGAAGTCAAAACACAAAACAGTGTGAAAAATTTCTGCTCCGCCACTTCCACTGGAGATAAAGAGCACTATGCTGGGAATAGAGTGAAAACAGCACCAGGTATGGAAAATCTCCTTAACCTGTGTGTGACTGTTAGGTTAAACTGCCAAAAGCCACCAGTCCTTTCCTAAGGTCATTCTTCACCTCACTGGTGAGGAAGGGAGACAAGGGATTACGGGACAGCCCGCTGAGATGCCACATCTCCTGGAAACACCCCTGGCATATGGTCCCTGTTGGTGTGAAGCAGTTGTAGCTAAGCAGATGAGTGTTGAGTAATTTCTGAGAAGTTAGAGATAGGTAAATCGATCAACTAAGTGAGAGCACCAAATGCATACTGGATTAATCTACTCTTCAGAAAGGATTAGAAGAAATTTTATTTCGCCCAGAGCCTTTGCCAACATTTTCCATTGCATTCTCTAATTTCCCATCAGGAAATCAAACCCAAACTGCTTAAATTCACCCAGGTCCCTAATTCTGCACATATTGAAAATTACAGTGATACTTCAGCCCAGAGACATCTTAAAGCTTCCAAACACTTCCTGCATTACCTGGAAGTTTGGCTTATTTCCCACAGTGGAAATCTAACCTGCTTGAAGTGGAAATCAGAGGAAATCCTCTGCCAGTGTCTCCTATTTGCAGTTGTAATGTGCTAAAATAGGGAACCACATTCAGGGTCAACTCATCAGCTCAAGCAGTCTTTACCCTGGCAATGTCACAACTGCCTTTGCTGCCACTGCCACAGGACTGCAGGCTGGGGAAAACAGCCAAGGTGATGAAACACTGCTTTCTTGTTTTCAAGTGATGCAGAGAAAAGTGGAAGCAACAGCAAAAATATTCTCCTTCTAATTGAAAACACAGTACCACTTAATGGTCTTTGAAGTGAGTGTGTGTGTATGTGTGTGTGTGTTTGTCTGTGTGTGTTTTGTGGGGGAAGGAGGAGAAATGGATTGCTGTAACCAACACCCCAAAGGACCATAAATCAAACAGCATACAGCTGTTGGTATCAAATATAACTCCTTTTGCACTACATCAAAAAGCTTTAATTAACAACTAATTTATTCAAGTGAAAAAAAAAAAATCCCTTGCACTAAATAATTGTATTATAACTGGGGGACTAATCTGTATTTCCCCCCCTCTCAAAAGCATGACAGCAGAGGAAACTGAGTCTTTAGAGAACAGCAAAATAGAAAAATGGATCAAAGATTCAGGGGGCTTGTTGATTGGCTTTTTGAGTCAGCAGAGACCAAATCAAGCTCATTTAATGAAAAAAGCCACACTGCGAGGTCTGTTTGCTCCAGGACCTACTTTTAATAAAAATGTTTATAAAGATAAATGGCAGTGGCTCACACCAGGCATGGTGTGAACAGGTGTTGCACACCCCTGTCCACAAGCCAATGTCACTTTTGCTCCTTCCCTCTGTTTTGTCATCCATGGAGAGGTCTCATGGCACAGATTGACAAGAGAGGTTTCAGCCATGTGGGGCTCTAGGCAGAGCAGCCAAATGTCTGCAGGGTGGCCTTCAGTGGTCCCTGAGCAGGCTCACTTGGGAGCTGCTCCACATTTGAACCCCAAATGTGGGAGGTCAGGCTGGACAAATCAACTCTTTCCTTTCCCTCCTGTTGGGAATTGTAGAATCGTGGCATGTCCTGCATTGGAGGGACCCAAAAAGGATCTCAAAGCACAACTGAAGGCATGTGCTGGTGCAGCCTAGGGCTTGCACGTGCCAAGAATGCTGCTCTTGCAGATCAAGTGCCCATGCATGAGCATCCCTGCCCTCCAGAACCAGCCTGGCCACCAGAACTATGTGGCATGACCCAGATCCCATCCTCACCTGCTGCCAGCATCACTAAAGCAAGAATTTGAGGGATATTACTTTTTTTTTTTTTTCTCCTTTTTCCCTTTTTTTCCCTCCATAACTTTGTGGTAGTAATGACTAACTAATCTCTGTCGAGGTAAGGTAAGTGCCATTATCCTGCTTTAATGGCTAATGAAGCTGAAGCAGAGTAAGAAGTTTACTGGTTGTCTCATCTTCAGGGTCCCATCATGCATGCTTTACTGTTCCTCAGAGTGCACTGAAGTTCCACATTAATGCTGCCATTGATTACAGTGTACAATCTTCAGGGCAGGGACTGTGATTTTCTTTTCATTTGCTTAATGAAAAGCACACTGCCTTTTAATTCCTCTGGATTCTGTTGCCTAGGTTTCAGGTGGGAGCCCCCAGTGATGGGAGCAGCAGGGGGACAGACGTGGGGCTGTGCCACGTGGTGCCCATGGCCAGCAGAGGCCAAAGCAGAACTAGGCTAAAGCAGCCTCAGCACCTTTCTTTATATTCAGCCCCACCTCTGAATCAGTGCCTGGTCCACCACCAGTAGTGCTGGCAGTGTTGGCCCACCAACATCCACAAGCAATTCTGAAGATTCCTTAAGTCTATATGTATATGATCAGGCTGTGACACAATTAATTTTTAGTAATAAAATGGTTAAAGGGAAGCATTGGGTCTGCTGCTGTGAACATCAAACTGAACTGGCAGGTGTAACCTGTAAACATCAAACAATCCAGAGGACAACAATAATTTAAACACGGTTAATTGATTAGTTTGTGGATAAAATTAAATAATTGGGTACATTATTCGGATGATATATTGCACCATAAGAATGATTTGAAAGGCGGGCAAGATTTATTTTGCTTTTGTGACAACTTTATCCTGTTAGACATCAAAAATAAAAATAATGTTCAAAAAAATCCCTATAATTCATAAAGAACACTCCAAAGAGCTTAAAAAGAGCTTTAAAATTGAGCAGCTTAAATCTTTCTGATATATTTCAAATGTACAGGTATATGCTAAAATAAATTTCAGAGGTAATCTTCAGAAGTGACATTGTTCAGGCTTTTAAACCAAAATCTAAAGTGTTTACACAAATAAAGCTCTGAAAAGACATACATATAAGCTACTCCTAAAGAGATTTGGGTTAGTTTAACTCGGTAACCCTCAGCCCTAAGCATCAAGGGCATGAACAGGATAGCTTTACACACAAAACTGAGTATCTGGGTCCTCATCTACCTGCAATGAGTAATCACACCAGTCAGGACTAACCAAGAATGTGTTAGATAAGTCTCCAGATACCAAGAACAGGTGCCAGTATTCCTACTGACCTGCACTGCAGAAAGGAAAACCAGAGAACAGGACAATTCATGGCTTCAGGGAGCAAATTTCTATGTGACCTCATGGTCAAGATATTCACCTAGGCTCAGGTCCTGCCTCTGCCAGTGACTACAAAGATGAAAACTGCTTCATCTTTTGAGTCCTCTTTTATAAAAAAATATCTTAATCTCTGTGAGAAATTCAGTGGGTTGTGACACTTAGGTTCATTTGGGCATCACAAATTCTAGAAAAAAAAAAAAAAAAAAGAATAAATTTTCAAGAACAATCTTCCTACTTGCTTCCATCAATGATGAATTTAAGCCCAGTGCATAAAATCTGACAACTCTATGTTTGGCTTAAGTATCTTTTATTGTTGGCCATAAATTGTCAACTTCCTTATAAATCTGGGCACAGAATATAAATATAGTTGGTAAATGGCTCCTTGAAATTAAGTAAAAATTACAGCACACAACAGCAAGAACCAAGCTAAAAGAAAACCTACTGGCATGCAGAAGACTTTTTTATTTATTATGAAAACTCAATGCTAAATCCATGTTGCCCCCAAACCTAAGAATCCCCTTCTCCCACCTACTGACCAATTTGGGATGAGCAGAACTTCGAATTTCCCTGTGCCCAGGAGGAGATGTGGGGAGGGAAAGGTCACCATGGGTGGTTCAAGCTAGGGGCACTCTAAGCACAGCAGCAGCCTGCGTTCCTCAAGGGCCCTTTTGCTTTTTGCACACTCGTTCTGTTTCCTGTTTCACCTCATCCGTTCCCATCCTTACCCCCTAAACAATAAAAGCTCAATGGGAATGCAAATGCAGCTCTCCATTTAAAATCCCAGCCGAGAAGGCAGTGTGTCACCCATATTTATGAGCTCTAAATGGCTTTTATCAAAGTGAGGTCGTACTAAATCACCCCCAAGCTGTCATAAATACAAATGACTCGACATAGTCTGCAACAAGCCTTCGGGGGAAAATTATATGATCTGCTGTTGCAGTTATGCTATATCACACAACGAGCTCATATATTTCCACTGGCAAGGTAACCTGATCCTTCAGAGGACACTAATAGGTGAAAGGGGGACGGGAGGAATAGTGAATCAAGCAGTGCGTGCCTGCACGTCTGCACACACGTCTGTGCATGCATCTCCCAGCTAAAAACCAGGCTCCTCTCCCTGCGTGGAAGAGGAGGTTCTTGTGGTTTTGGAGAATGAGATTTCTTTGGCTGCCTTAATGGAGACGGGAAGCTGCCAGCCAAGAGAGTAAGATCCAGGGGCTCACCAGGGTATTTCCTATTTTAAAAATTCATGCGAAGGCATGAAAATTATTAAGATATGAACCAGAGCTATCCAGACTCTAAAGGCTGGACCACTTCCAAGCAAATTAAAGAAGCCATTCCTCAATCTCAGCTGGTGAAGCCCAGTACTATAGCAAAGTCTACTGCAGGATAAAGAGGAAACACTTATAAAGGAGGCATGAACTGGGCAGTGGAAAAAATCAGCGTAGGCTCCTGAGATAAGGGGCGCTAATTATTTCCTGTTCACTTACCTGCTTTTTATTTATGTGCAAACATAGAAAGACACATATAAAAAGAAGGAGAAATTCTGATCAGATGCCATAGAAAGTGACAGCAATTTGGGGGAGCCTCTAGGGACAGATGTTGGGACAGCCTGCTGAGCACCCTCCCCACTCAGCTCTTTGCAGGCAGCCTGGCCATGATTTGATGTGGCACTGGGGGGGCTCAGAATCCACAGCTCCCCCTGTGCTCACACTGGGGTGCTGGTCACTTTAGATGCGAAATAAGTTGACTCCAATGACCTCTTGTTCATATTTTTGTATCTGGGATGAAGACAGTGCTTGTATCTGCTTGGCAAATGGTTACAGTAATAAGTCAGATTGGGTTTGCTATCTCTAACATAACAGAGGCACTATGCCAACTTTCAGCAATCCAGGTCAGATGTGGGCATTTATAATGGTACCCTTCTTGGAGAATGAGGTCTCTAACATTAAATTATGTATTTTAATTAAAAGCTGAACTTACTGAGCTTGAGCTACTAAACTTGATTTTCAGCTGCTGTGAGCCTGGTGGGAAGCCAGTTGGACAGCACTGCCATTCCCAGTGTTGAGCTTTTCATAAATGCTCTGCACAGGAAACCTCCTCACTCAGGAGCTGGAGAGACAGCCTGGTGAAATGCATGTTTGAGCCATTCATCATCAAAGAGCACGATAGGAGCAAAGCCATCAGAAATCCTGTTTTGAGCTCCTTCTGTTGCGATTCACCACACTCCTTCCCCCAGGTGCCTCGTCTCCTGCCAGTGCCAGGGAACAGGCACTGGAGCTGGGGGTTATCAGCTCTGCCCTGCCTGCTGAGGGTCCCACACTGCCAGAAAGGGGGGACCCAAGGAGCCAGCGAGCTCAACACGCTGCCTGAACAAGCTCCTTGCACTTCAGGATCTCCACCAGCTCCCACAGCTGGTCTGTTGGCAGAAGCTGCTGCTGCTCAGGAAGGGAGGCAGGGAAGAAGACACAAGGATTGCAAGGATTTGCAAAGCAGGGAGGTGGTGGCAGGCTGACCTGTGCCGACGGTCAGGCAGCGAGAAAATCCACCTGGGAACCAGCCAGCTGGCTGTCCAGCGTGATTAAAGACAAAATATGAAATACTTCAGAAGGGGGAGAAACAGGATCACAGGTCTGGGTTGCATAATCTCATGCATTTGTGTAAGCAGTCTAAATAGAGCATGTGAGCTGACCAGATGTTTTTCATCTCAGTGTAAAGCGCTGTGGAGAAAATCAGAGACCAACAAGTGCCAAACACAACGGTGGCTTTGCCAGCACTGTTGTAATCAGAGCTCAACAAAAGGCACTGTCAACCCCAATCTCTGGGCTGACAGGTCAATCTCCCGGCTGGGTAAAGAAGACAGAGCGTTCTTTACACCAAGCACCTATATCTGAGCTAAATATCAGCAGTAGCTGGTAAACATGGGTCTCAGTCACTGAGCTAAACATCAGCAGAAAAAGAGCCAGCAAGATTGTGTGTATGTTTTGGTCCACTGTGGGAGTGATCTATAATATCTGTAATATCTATTTATTTAGACGGAGCTGGATACTGATTTTGTGAGACAAAATCAGCCACTATGAAAATATAGAAGAAAAATAATATACACCCTCATTTATGATTAGAGCATCATTTTGGTCTGGAAACACTGAGCTCACTCAAGGAACAGTACTCAAGGGCTGTACAGAGAAGATACATTGGGACAATGCTCTGGCGAGGTGACAAATTTTGATTTTTTAGGGGCCATTTTATCCTGATTATCATTTTTATCCAGATTAGTACACATAGATCTGTGATGAAACTGTAAACCTTAAGCCAGATGCTATCTGGATCTATAATTACATGTGTGCCTTACACACACACCTCTCCCACAATATCCTTGGTGGATACATTCACTGATCACCAAAACTCTTTGGCACCACATAAACAACACACTGTTGTCCTAACATTGCCTTGGGACAACATTTGGTCATCTCTGCCTTAAACTTATGTAGGTAAGGATTAGTTACCATGAAGTTACACTGCTTTTACCACATGGACATTATACTGAAGTAACAATGCTTCTTGACTTCAGTTATGTAAGAATAAAGGGGAAAAAAAAATTATCTCTAAAGGCATCCTAATTCTCAGAACTGTGTGTAATCTAGGTGTCATATGACTTACTATTGTTATATTACACTGATAAAATATGGGGTGTTGTCCTGGCATAAAATCTGTACTGGGTTATACAGACCAGCACTTCAAGTGTTGCATATAAAAAACATTGAAGTGTATGTTCTAAGTAAAACTTTGAAGACTGGTAGCTAATCTAAGCGCTTTACTTAAAGCTAAGCTGACTTTTCTGAATGTTCTTCTCTATTTTCTCTTTTATTTCTAGCTATCACATTGAAGTGAATATGAAGCCAAGTTTGCAAGTCCAGAGGCTGGAACCCTCTCCCAGGTTGCAGCAGGTGGTACAGCACAGCTGTGCAAGCCACAGGGTGCTTCCCTGCTTTCAACTTGAGCAGCTCCAACAGCAAGGGAGCAAGCCTTCTCTCATTCCACTTAAAATAGAAATAAATCCAGATTTTTAAATCGTGATTTTAAAAGCGTGACAGCAGGAGGATCCAGGCTCTAAGTCCCACCTCTAAGCAAAGCAGCAGGCATTACACCAAGGAGGAATGCTCCACCATTAACCCTGACATACAAGTCATAGGATCCTAGAATGGCTTAGGCTGGAAGGGAACCTCAAAGCTCCTTTTGTTCCAACACACTGCCATGGGCAGAGACACCTTCCACTAGACCAGGTTGCTCAGTTGGTGCCATCCATGACTGTGTTCTAATACAAACTGTCCCTCAACAACATGATTTTACTCACAAAAGTAATAAAGTAAAAAAAAGCTTGTCTGGATCCTCAAAATTCCCAGTGGCACCACAGCTGAAGACTTTGTGAGCTCTGATTTTGTAATTGCAAGTCAACAGCATTTCACTTGTACAAAATAAGGATTAATTGGATATTTTGTAAGCAAGAATGGCTTGTTACACTAAAGATAAATGAAAAAAACTGAACTAATATACTTGTGCAAGCTTCAGCATAGGCTAAGTGCAGTGCAATGTAAGTATTCCCATCCACTGCTTCTTTTAAAGCCACTGCATCCCAATACAAAATTATTATAATGATTATTCTAGACACAAGCCCTGTTTGTTCATGTTTCCTTTTCATGCTTATCTCCTTCGTGCTTATCTTAGGGGCTAGAACAACTAACCCAGGAACGAATTATACCAGTGTTTGTTCTGTGTGAATGATCAAAATATTATATTTGAAACTGCTCCAGCGATACCTCTCTGTTTATTTCCTTCTTGAGGTGGTAAGAAAGATACTTTCTACCAGGCCAATTTAACTACAGTTGTACCAACAGAAATATTTTCAGTCAACAGTAAGAGGGTGACAATGGCAATGATTATAACAAATGGACCAAGCTTACTTTTGAGTCTTCTACTTGCTAAAATATCAGGAGAGGGTTTTTATCTTAAACAGCCTTGTAGTGGCTGCTGCCTCTAGAAAAGCCTTGGTAGCAGATGATCAGAGTTTTTTGGACCAAAAGAGAGCAGACAATGTGATGAACATCTGGGTGACAAAATGCTGACCAGAGCCATCACAGCAGATCAACCTTCAGTTTGGGATCTGATCAAAAGCACTTTCCAGGTAGTTTGGACTTTCAGTGAGTTAATTAGTCCATTCATTTACCAAGGATTTACACTTTTAGAGGTCTGTGTATTGCACTGGCACAAGTGAATGTCACTGTTATTTTGTCACAGTAGTGTGATAATATAGAGAATGTGCTTACACCTCTGGAGCCCTATTCATTTACCAAGAGTGAGTGGCATCCCAGGCTATGGTGCAGAGGTTTAAACTGGATAATTTTTAAGGTCATTTCCAACCCAAACTGTTCTGTAATTCTACCACTCTGTTCTGAAGAATCAGTAACCCAGGAGAGTTGCCCAGGCTATTCAGTCAGTGCAGCTTCCTCACAAGAGGAAGAGGAGGAGCAGACACTCTTCTCCCTGGTTACCAGGACACAAAAAAATGGCATGAACTTGTGTCAGGGGAGGTTTAGGCTGAGCATCAGGAAAATGTTCCTCTCCCAGAGGGTGGTCTGGACCTGGAACAGCCTCCCCAGGACTGTGGTCACAGTCCCAAGCCTTAAAGAGTTCAAGAAGCATTTGGACAATGCTCTCAGACACGTGGTTGTGACTCTGGGTTTGTCCTGTGCAGGGTCAGGAGTTGGACTTTGATGATCGTTGTGGGTCTCTTTCAACTGGGGATATTCTATGATTTTATGATTCTATGCATTCTTCACGTTGGGAGGTCTCATTTACTGTTGCATAATTATGTGTTATGATGGAAAAGTGATCTGGCTCAAATATGAAATCCTTTCTCACATAAGCAACAAGTTTTTTCATCAGCAGCTAAAAGAAAAGAGCTTTATGAGTGCAGGCTCTGAGCTGACAGAGGCTTTACTCCTCAGTCGTTTAGGTGGCCCTAATAATGCAAGCTATGGATAAGGTTTGGTCACCCCAGATGAGTACAATAGAGAACTCATAAAGTTTAAAAAAAAATTCGGAAACTTATCAAAAAAGCACAGGAAAAGAGTGGCCTGATCAGAGCAAGATTCAACCACAGCAAGAAGTTTCTTCAAGAGCACAACCAAGGCTGTGATTCTCTTTTGGGTGAGATTCATGAAACTGGCTCGTAACCAGAGCCAGTGACTGGAAGAACATTCAGAGAAATACCTTGTGACTGTCTACCTGGGGTACATAAGATGTCACACAGACCCTTCAGCAAATTTAGAGTCATTCTCAGATTCATAGTTCTTAAGGCAAACAGAGAACTGAGAGGATGGACATACAAGATTTTTTTTGGCTGGATCAGACATGAGGAAGGAGTTACTGCTACCAATCCATGTCCAGCTGGCTCTTCTGGACAGGGATTGCTGCCAGCCCAGTTTTGTTGGCTCTCTCTCCATCTGAGTGATCTGAGCAGGTCCTAACCCACATCCACTCTCCAACAAGTCCAGAGTTCTTTTGGATGAGCAGATAAACTGAGAGAGCCAAGGGAGTGACCTCCTGAAACCTCGGGGATGGAGAAGGCATGGGAACAAGCTGCCCAGAGCACAACCTACACATCCCAGGTCTGCTACAGATAAAGATTTATCTGACCTTTCATCTGAGTTGTTCAAGATGACCACTCAGTTTGCCTATCTATTTCTGACTCACAGCCAGAAATTGCCTGGCTCAGTGCATCCTTCAGATTACACTACCTTGCCTGGAGATATCAGAAGATGGAGAGAGCCTGCTATGAGTTTTGTTCAAGCAATCATACTGCCCTCACTCTTTAAAATGTCTTTACCAACCCTGATGAAGCCTGACTGGTTATAGATTCTATTTGTTCCTGCCCCTGGTCTGTCCCAGGCAATACAGAAGAAGATCCAAGAGACAACAAGCTGCCTCTTACCATAAAACCAAGAGGTCTCACTGCTGTATGCAGTTCCCTAGAAGAAATGAATATTTGAAACATACAGCAGGCACAAGAAGAAAAGAAAAAAGACACTCACACAGACCCACACACACACACATGCATGCTGTTGTTGTAGTCTTCCCCCACAGACCTCCTTTGTCCCTGTAGCTGCCATCACCCCCATAGCCCACGCTCCCCTCTGTCCTCCTGACCCCTCCTCTCCCTCCATTCATTCTTCCAGAATTTATCCCGCTTCTTTGACTCGGCATGTGTCTGGGCAGATGTCCAAAAAACCTCCCTTCAGCAACCGGGGGGAGGAAATTCCTCCAATTCAGCCCAGGCTCTTTCCCCCCATCCTGCTTCCCGCCTTCTCTCTCCCTCTTTCTCTTGCTCCTTCTTCTCTTTTAACATGTTGAATGATTGATAACACTCTCCTTGCCTCTCTGCTGCCTGTTCCAGCCCTTTCTGCCCCTGCATCTGCAGCCCTGTAGGGAAACAAGCTCTCCAAGGCGATGGGATGTTGGGGACCCCCTTCGGTTCTTTTCAAAAACTCAATAAATAAAAGGAAACAGGAGAGAAGCACAAGGGAGTCTGGAAGGTCTGGGGAGGCGGGGGAGGAAGGGAACGGCTAGGAAAAGCCCTTGATTAGGACGAGTCCAAAACAAACAAACAAATTAAAAACAAATGCTTTGCATGTCCCCTATTCTCTGTTTGCCACGGAAAAGTGAGTGGAAAGCTTTGTTCTTTGTGTCGATTTGCATTTTTCAGGCCCAAACTTTAGGTTTGTGCAGAACTTCTAGCTTATGCTGTCATTGTGAATGAGTTTGTTGCCTTAAATTCACACTTCTGGAGACTTTCATTTGCTTGAAGATCTTGAACTTCGTGTAAAAACAAAACTGTGTTTGTCTTTCCAACAGCAGAAGGAGGTTTGTATAACCTCTGATATAACACCTTATACATCAGAATCAGAAAACATACTTAATTTTTATGTGTCATGCCACTGTGCCTTATGTTTGTACATCCATGCAGGCATCCTGTCTTCATAGTTCTCAAATACCACAGGATGCCATGCTAATGCCTAGATTTTGATTAGATGTTCACATTCACTTTATAATTCACATTTCAGGCATGAAGCTCATCAAACTGATGTTCAGGCTGTGCTATTTTAGCACTGTATGTAGCACATGTTTAATAGAGATGCAAAATACAGAATCACAGAAAGGCTTGGTTTGAAATGGGCCTTAAAGATCATCTAGTTCCACTCGCCTCTCCCTGCCATGGACAAGGTTGATATACACCTATTACATGCAACAAACTCCAATTAATGACTTAAAAATTTATAATTATTATTATTATAATTACTATTGTTTTTCTGTTGTTGTTATTAATATTATCTGAAATTCAAGCAAGAACTCATGGTCTGTGCCAGAATCAGCATTGCACTGGGCAGCATTTGCTGAGGCAACAAAGCCCTGAGGCAGTTCCAGAAGCATGGGTAAAAAAGAAAGATTGCTATGTCCATTTAACTGAGGGAATCTGGAGATGGACCAAATTCTGAAGAGAAGGATGAAGGGTTTCTTTTTTCTACCTTAGACATCCAAGTGTCAGCTGATTCCAGACTCCATTTATAGAGAACAAACCAGCATCTCCAGAATTCCCCTAGAAAGCCTTGAGTGACTCTCTCAAATATGATATGACTCCAGGATGTGGAAAGTTATGTCTTTTTAATTCAGCCAATATCACCCAGAAAGTCTCTGGCAGAGTTGAGATTTCTGCCCACATATCTCACTCCCTAGTCCAATGCCTGAACAAAGAGAGAGAGAAAAAAAATCTATTTTTCTTAGTAATGCTACCTGTCTTCTCAGTAGCAGAAAAATTGTTCCTTCAAACCAGGAGAAACAGATAGCATAAACTCTTCATATTTTATTAATCAAGGTTCTGAGTTTTGAGGCTTCTGCCTGAAAATGAAAGGTAAGTTTCTGCGACACGATAATTCAAAGTTAAATAAACAACTCACTGCTGTTTAGAAGAAGTTACATTTAAACCTTAATAAGACAGAAAACAAAACATAATAATCAGCAAGATTTTTTTTTTCTTATTTTTAAATTGAGGCAAAAACCCCTCATGTCAGTTACATCTGGGAGAACTCTGTGTTGAATATTTATTCCTTGGTAGCTCATAAACTCTCAGCGTCCTTGCTGTAAGTGATCTCCCTCTCTGGGGCCTGGAGGATACTTGTCATTTCTGTGTAGGTAGCAATCTATCTACCTGCTGCAAGCTGCTGGCTACCTCAACAGGATCTGGGGAAGAGAAGCCCTCATTTATTTATTTGAAACAACTGTAAAGTGCTGTTGGGAAATATCAGATGTATTTCCTCGTCAGATGTGTCCACACTGAAGGTCTCCTAATGCAAAGCTGGTAATTACCAAAGGTGAAATATCCAACACAAACATACAACCTACCAACCCAGCACTCACCCAGCATCACTGAATGACACATCACACAAAAATAATAGCAGTAATAATCAATTTCTCAAAGAAATTTCCTGACAGAAGGCTTGCTTCCCTTGAAGGCAACTGTTAATGGTGTCCTACAAATTCAACATGACCTTCACAAATAATTCATTGGTATCTGCAGCCTGAACATGTAAAGACTGGGAAACTGAATTGTTTTCAGAGAAAATAGTTAGCTCTTGATTTCTGAACTCTGCAAAGATGACTCAGAAGCCTGGGGGGAAGAAATTACATTTAAGCTCCCCAAAATGTCATAGACATAGAACCATTCATGTCCTTGCTCAAAACATTGGGGGGTTCCATCTGCCAATTACTTTAATTTTTTTTTGTTTGTTTGTTTATTTTTTGTTTTAGCTACTCCTGCATTTATAGTATGGCCTTTCCAGTTTAAATATTGCAAAATTCTAGGTATGAAAAGTGAGATGCAGCCGTTTGCTGCCCCGCTGCCTGATGGAACCTTCCCAGTGAGAGGTGCCACTGGGAAATCCTGGAAGCCCAGCCCAGAGCTGGCAGCCTCTCAGCCCCTTCAAGCAATTTCATGGTGGGCTCAGCTTCAGGGATGGGAGCTCCCAGGGGTTCCAGTGTGAGGAATTTGTCCCTGCTGGGTCCTGAAAGGAGGACTGATAAATGGCAGGCACATACTTTGTGTTGAGAGATGAAACCTCCCCAGCCTGTCTGGGGCAGCAATGCTTCTCTGGTGTCCTCTTTCCAGACCTCTTGCTGGTCTTGAATGTGAGGCCATTGCAAATGATGTCAAGCCACATATTTGAAAGCAATACGGGTTTATAGTTTCCACAGATGTCTTTTTTTTTTCCACTTGAATACTACCTGTTAACTATGTGTCTCAGTACTATCCCTGCAATAAAGCCAAAGCAATTCCACGTTTTCTTGGATGAGATACATGACCTGAGTTCTTTGCACTCAGGTGACAGTTGTCCCCTTTTTCTGTGGCCAAGCATGCAACTAAGCCCCCATCTTTGACTTAAATTTAGATGTAAATTCAGCTAAAATACCACTGGAGATCAGCCAAACTCTAACACCATCTCCCTTGCACAGCTCATCCTTGCCTCATAAAAACAACAGCAAGGGCCAACCCAAAATCCCACTGGCATTGCTCTGCTCTGTGCAGCCATGGCAAGATCCAAGTTTCACTGCCATGAGCCAGCAGTCCAGTGCTCCTCTGACCTTCCAGGGGATGAAGTGGAGAAGTGAATGTACACACACTGTTATCAATTCTCTCTCCTCTCCTCCCTCACACAACAGACAGCTCCTATTTACATCTATGAGCCAAAATTTCATGTGGTTTCTGATTTGTTTTGTTTTGTTGTTTTGTTTTTTCCTCTTCTTATTTTCTTTTTTTTTAAAGTCCGTGGGATTACTAGAATCTCCCCCAAAGAAAAGAATGCATTTATCAAAATCTATGATCACAGCAGCAACTGCAGGCTTTGTTCTGAATGGACCCAGTAGGTTTTAAACCATTTTGCAGCCATTAGCAGCTAAGGACCCAAAATGTCAATCTCATTTGTCATGGGTGCAAAGAGGAATAAATGCCCATTACCAGTGATTTTTTATGATTCCACAGAGAATTCCTACCAGAACAAAAAAAAAAATACGGGATGGGCTAGTAATTTCTTCCCACTTTATTCAGTAGCTTTGATTTTGAGCAAAATGTAATTGGTCATTGGTATGTAGCAGCAGGACTACAAGGCAAAGGGAAGAGAAGATAGCAATGGGTTGGAAAGATTTACATAGAGAGAACGTGATGGGGCAGAAAAGAGTCTATAATAAACAGGGAAGGCAGCAAATCTAATTAATAATTAGTATAATGACATCAGCTGTAGGCCTTGGTCTGGTGTGCCAATAAATCAGACTCTAAGCCCTGTGAGCCTCATGCCTTTGGCTTCTGGTTGTACCCATGGTCTGAGACACAAAAAAATGGATATAAGTATCTTTAGCTATATATGCAATTATATATTTATCTGTATATCTATTATTTATAATCATATCTATATCTATGCCTATACTATTCCATCTCCATCTCTAGCTATATTTCTATCTCTCACTCCATGTATATCTCTATCTCCATATCTGTCTTTGTCTACTGTTAGGACAAATATTTCTACTTAAAAGTTTAAAGAACACAGAGAATGGCTGCCTGCAGGATAGCACAGAAATTTAGAGGAGAAACACACATAACAAAAAGAAACAAATGAAAAATCATACATCCTGAATTGTCCTCTTCAAAAGCAATTTTAAAATGATTGTTTATGAGCAAATTTTGCCTGCATCCTTCTGGCCCTAGGTAGAGTTTAAGCTCCTGATTTTCCCTATGTAACATATGAATTTAACCTGAAGGGCAACATTATCATTTGACCTGTGAGAGTGTAAGCCCCAAAGATCATCAATTCCCTTAAATTGGTGGCCCAGTCACTCATTTAATGCCTCCATGTCAGCTTGAAATAAGACTTACAGTTTGATAGGTCAAAGTGAANGCTGGTGTTACCAAACTTCTCTGAGCTGAAATTGCTGTCAGTGAAACCTGAATTGGAGCCACTCATGATACTTTGAGCTGAGGTTTTTAAATAAAATAAAAATAAAATAAAAATAAAAATAAAAAAGGATTAAAAAAAGAGGAAACAGTCTTCAGTGAAAGCATTGTCAAAAAAAAAATATATATGGGGAGGAGCAGTTTTACAACCTCCTGTAACCCAGTGGTCCTGAGGTATTGCCTTTCACCGTCTACCCAGGAACAGGCCTCTGAGAGGTTGTAAAAACACCATCTATTATCCCAGAGACCCAGGCACCGTCTGAAGGGGCTGTTTCCTATCGAGTGGCTTTGCTCTCCCCCCACACACAGGGCCCAGACTGAGAGAAAAACCTCGGAGAGGGCGAGTGGGGTGCTTGGAGCCCTCCAGCTCCTGCCCTGGGGTCCCCCAGAGTCCTGCAGCCCTTGCAGGGTGCTGCCAGGGTGCTTTGTGGATCCAGCTGCACTCCTCACTTCTGCCTGCATCCTTGTACTTGGATGCAAAATATGCCCAGGCTCTCACTCATCCCCTCTCTGAACTCACTGTCGCTTCTAGATTTGTTTGTCCTTGCCCCATGTCCCTGGCTGGTCTTTGGTCATTGCTGTTCCTCCCTGGTTCTTAATGGTCTACACTGAACTTCCTATTTTTTTTTTTTTTCTTTTTTTTTGTTTTCTGTTTCTTTTGTCTTTTTTTTTTTTTTTTTTTTTTTGTTTTGTTTGGTTTTTTTTTTGTTTGTTTGTTTTTTTTTTAATTTGTTTTGTTTTTGGTTTTTTGGTTTTTTTTGTTTTCTCTTTTCTTTACCCCATACTAGTGATTTTTTTTTTCTGATTTTTTTTTCGGTTTTTTTTTTTTTTTTTTCTTTCCTGAACAACCTGGCAGGATTAAACGGAGCAAGAGAAATTTTCTTACAAAGTGTGCTGAAGAAACTCTTGGAGGCTGCAAGACCAATCAAGCTGGTTTAGATAGACAAACTAATCAAAATGCAGCAAGGACACCAATTCTGGAAAGCAAATCAAACCATTCACAGCCCCACAGAGAAGAGATAATAAAAACATATGCACTGAGGCAATTTTCTCTAACAAGCACCCCAAGGAGGTGCTTGTTAGAGAACTAGTGGTTCCTCCAGAAATCTGACTAGAGCAAGTTTGCACTGACCTTGCCCTTCTCCCCCTTCCTTCACTGTAATATGCTATCAGTTTCCACCATCACAAAGCTCATATTTCAGGCTTTTTTTGGTTTTGTTTGCTTGTATGTTTGCTTGTTTTATCCAACACTCTGCTCATGATGGAATGAAGACTTTAGTTGCAGTGTTGGTGTCTAGGACAGGGCCAAAGCAGGACAAGTGGCTTCACCCACATTCCCTGTGTCCTGTGCTTGAACCACACTCAAGATTCATCTTTATAAATGAATATTCCCCCCTAGTTTCCAAGCCCACAGGCCAAGGTGTGTACAAACCCATCACATCATCCCCATTGCCCAGCGTCTCTGTTTTAATAGGTTTGCTTCCAAAAAGGCACACAATCAATCCTAAATAGACTCCTAAAAGAAGCAAAACTTAGCTACCATGACTGACACCTTCTAGGTCCCACTTCTCCTTTTGCTTTCCAAAAATCTGCATCCAAAGAAGGACAAATGTCACGCCATGGGTGAGAGCCCTCCTACAGATGTATCTTTGCAATTGGGTCGTGATCTGACACTTAGGGATTTTTTAAGAATTATTATAAAATCCTCAAGTGTAGCAAATTTTCAAGTGGGTGCAGCCAGCTACAGTCTCTGCTGCTGGGAGCCAGTTCAGGTCTTCAATGAATGAATCCATCACCTTTTCCTCCCTGGATATGGAGGGGCCATGGCCATAGGATTTCTGTCACAGATGGTGCCCAACAAGTACCCTGAGCTACTCTGAAATTTCAGAAATGTGGTGGAAACTGATAGTACCTGAAATCTGTTTTGGTTTTTGCTCATGTTCAGGTGCCTCTTGCAGCACAGGTGTCCTCTGGTCCCTGGGGTGGATTAGTCCAGCTGGTCCCACACCTCGTGTCACAGGTGGGGAAGAGGGAAGACCCAACTCCCATCAGCCTGTTTATGTGGTAATGGAAACCTCTTAGCCATGTCCAGTGTAAAAAGTGCTCCATGATCAAACAGGGCCTTGGCACTCAAGTGTGACCAAGCTTCCAGCCTCCTGCTCCAGGAGATGAGCCAAATTTACAGCCCCTTCCACAGACAGGGACCTTGGAGAAAAAGGCAGCTGCTCTTTTCTGCAGCACAGGGCACCTGTGGCTTTCTGTCCTGATCAATGTCCAGAGGATTCTGGGCAGAACACAGCCCAGCACAGTCCCTTGAGCAGTACCCCAGCCACACAGCACCAGTTCAACCACAGATCTGGCAGTGAGGAGGGGGAGGGATGGGGAAGGGAACATGGAGACAGAGACTGCCAAAGTGATGGAGAGAGGCATCAGTGTCAGATGGGGTGGGACCTAGAGCAACCTGATCTAGCACGTGGTATTTAGTGGGTGATTCTGTGATCCTGCTGGCATCCCCTAAACTCCTTCTCAGTGACTGTTTTGTTGCTGCTTGCCAAGACGACGATCAAAAGTGAGAATGATAAAAGAACTCTCTGAACTCATGCTTTTTTTCTAAAATTCCAGTGATCTGAATGAGGTGACTTGGAGTGGGGCTGCAACAAGGTGCATGAGACACACGGTAGGATCTCTGTCCCTTTTCCCTTTCCCTGGGGAAACACAGCAAAGGGATGAGCCCTGTACAGCCCAGGGTGGGAGCAGATGAACTGATGCTCTTCCCCTCCCTTTACCATACATCCACCAGGATGCTGTATCTCACTTGCTCTGCAAAGTGCCTCCAGCAACTTTCTTCCCCCTGCTCTGCACAAAAGCTATATCCAGCATGAAATTATTTCATCACAGCTCTTTATTTGCTTAGGCAGCAAATATTGTTTTATTTTCTGAAGATCAGAACACCACCCATCCCTTTTATTGTGCCATTTAATCCTAAATTTCACCTCTACTACATGTGGCCAAGTTTATTAGAATATATTTGTAAAGTTTGATCAAATAATCAATTTATAAATATCAGTATCTTTAAAATTCAAGAACAACATAAACACAGCAACCAATAGGCTTCTTGAGAGTTATGTGGTCTGATGAGGGTTTTCTATAACAAACAATTATGTAAAAGCACCTAGAGAGATTTTTTTCCTGAAGCTCTTTTTATATAAACCTATGTCCTCATCCAGCCAAGGCATCACTATTTACACATGACTGCTGGCAGAGTTCCCAACATATAAACTCAAGAAGAGCCATTTTATCACATTCACCTACATAAAATGCTCAGTTCAAGTCATTTTGAAATCAGTAGAGGATAATTACTGAGGTATTTATGAGTACAAAGAATTCATGAGTACAAAGAACTGTAGAACCATAGAACATCTTGGGTTAGAAGGGACCTTACCCTTCCAACTGGTGAACTGGTGGATCCAGTTCCACCTCCTGACATGGTCAGGGACACCTTCCATTAGACCAAGTTGTCAAAAAAAACTTCCAGGAATGCAGCATTCACAACCTGAAAATCTGTCTTTCTCCAGCTCTTCCTATCTATTTCTGCTCTACAAGGCATTGATGACTGGGAACAATTCCCACAAACTGAAACATATCAAACAGAGAAAGCAAACAAACAAAGAAACATCCTGGGACAGTTGAATCATAATACAATTTGTCTCAGTGAACTCTTCCTGTCCCCTAAAATAATTACATTCCAAGGCACACAAGTCCTTTCCTCTGTAATTTTCCATCTTAGACCTTGGTGAACAAAGAGTGAGGAGGCAATCAAAAGAATAAAAGAGTATGCTAAGCATACAAATCTAAGCATCCTCACTTGCATCCCAGGGAAAAAAAAAAAAAAAAAAAAAAAAAAAAAAAAAAAGAAACCTCCTCAAAAGCAAATATAAATACCTAATAAAAGGAAAAATAATTTATAGGTTTAATTGCATAATTGTAAGTGCATGCACAATTCCCATTTCTGAATAGAAAAAAAAAAAAGAAAATCTGCCAGGAAAGCACTCATCTTTACAGATATGTATTGCATTGTCCAAGCTTATCTGGATTGCCCGCTTGTTAAGCAATTCTATCAAGTACTCTTATGTTTTCATTCTGCCCAGCAGCTTCCTCTGTAACCCACAAACGTGGTATAAAAATAAAAGCACTGAAATATCTAAATAAGCATTTTACAGTGCATAGTCATGTGAAATAATTTGAATGATACTACTCTTACAAGAGAAGCCACACTGGATAACTGATAGCAGCCAAGAGTCAATATGACATTATTACTAATAGTATTAATAATAGCAATAGGAGTATGAGTGGGATTGTTATGACTATTGCTATTATTATTAGTGTTAAATTCCTGTCCTATCATTAACAAGATCACTAAATCACAAGTTAATTTATGGATGCTTTCACTATATACACAATACCATGACACAACCCCAACAATCCCAGATAAAGAGGAATTGCAGATCTAGATTTAGGGGAATACTTTTCACCTTAAGCCCATATCAGAAACTTCTAATGAGAAGATGTCTCAGAAATATCTAATGAGATATCCTGGATGAATAATCTCAGGCTTGCCAGACTAGTAACCAGGACTGGGGCTGCTTTTCACTGCAATGAGAGACTGTTGCTTCTGATGAAACCCATTTATGAGTTTGGCACCTACCAATGATGCCCACCAAGCAAGATGAGTTTTTGGGAAAGCAAGAGTTGGTGTCCATTATGAGGGGAGGAAACAAAGCCTGAATCCTCAAAGCTGTTAACCCTGAAAATCTCTCTTTTCTTAAGGTGGGTTCGACCCAAGGCAGGCAAACTCATGCATCCAAGACCACACTGGGCACAGTTTCATATTGATGAGAGAGGCTGCAGGGCTGATTTCAGATTTACACCTCACACAGGGTTTTTTGGTGACAGCTTTGCTTCAGAGAAACTGTTTAACTCCCAAGTACATGCCAAGATAAACATGGTCCAAGTCATCTGGCCACTACATTTGATCACCCACCTCCCTTTTTAACTAATGGGCTAACACACAGCCTCTGCTGCTGACTAAAGGGCATTCAGCTTAGAAAACACTAATGCGTGAAAACGTCTGCAGGCTGACTACGTGAACAGCAATATACATTTTTAATTTGAATAATATGCAGTGTTTACCATAATTAGACAGCACATTAACATGATTAAACCAGTGCTGCAGATCAAAGTGGCAAGGCACCCGTCTCGAATCCGGAGCCTTTATTGCCGGGAGAACTGTGTTGTGCTTGTCCATTGAGTGACTGCTTGCCCTGCCCTTTTGCAGTGTGAGTTTGAAGCTGTCATTGCAGGGGGGCAAAATTTTCCCTGACAAGCAAACAAATCCATTAACATGTTAACAGGTCTTGCATGTACGTGTGGAAAATATTAAGGATGCCAACACACCAGCGTGGTTAGGAGCGTAGTATTTATTCCAAGACAACAAAACTCTCAAGTTTTACTATGGGAGGCGATGTGCTTTTACCTATCCTGAAAGGCTGGAAAGGAATTGATCTTCAACAGCAATTAAAACAACAGGACTAGGAATCAGCAGAACTTACTGTTATTTTTATCTGTTGGTTGATGATCTCTAACTTTAGCATCCATCAAATGGCCGCAATTATATTGCTATGTGTGATTGCTTTGTGTACACCCTCCAAGTACTCCAAATCACAGTCTGCTCTCCTACTCGTCGCTGGGAGCTTTGCCATTGATTTTAATCAGGCCAGAACTTCACCCTTGTTTCAGCTAGCAGAAATCCTGGCAGCAGACTTTTTCTGTGAAGCAAGCCAAATGTGATGGAAAGTGGAAATGATGGCAAATGGGCACAAAGGCTGCCCACACATTTAAAAGTGGGACTGTCCAGTGGTGGAGCTTTTAAGGATGTTGGCTGCTTTTATTTGATTCTGTGTGCTGCAGGAATGTGAGCATGGATTGCTTTAGAAAGATGTGTCTATAGACACAGAAAAGAAAAAAAGATAATGATCAAGCTTTAAGTAAAAGTAGATGGTGATTCATAAATCCTTTCAGTTCATACTTTCAGTTGCAATATTTTTTTTTCCCATTACACCAGATAAGCACCCTTGCTTTTACACATGAAGGAATTTGGCAACAAGAGTTATTCCAAAATACAGCAGCTGCAGTGCATTAAGAGTGCTCTAACCATTAAAGGGCATCTGGAACATCTCAAAATTAGTATTGCATCAGGCCACAGGCCACAGAGATTTCAATACAATGGGCACACTTCAATTCATTCCAGCTTTAGCTGTGTTCCAGCACAACGTCCACTGCTTTAAGACTGGGGAAGCCCTTGCAAGCTGCACCAGTTTTGTGACTGTCAGGGAATGATTTTCAGCATGTAATCTTCAAAGCAAAGTGGAGTAACCCACAACACAGCAGCAAGATCATATCTTAATTTTTACAAATGCTTTGCTTATGACATGAGTGCCTAAAGTCAATAAAATGTCCTTCTGAGCAAGGTGCGATAAAAACTTGCAGGGCATCTTACAGTGGGAGCTCCAAATGCCTGAAGCAAGCACAAGGTGGGACTGACAAGGAGTGTAGAAGTAGAAAGAACACAATGACAGCTGTAGATATTGTTTCTCCCTGACATCTTGGTCCCATACAGCCTAGTTTAACAGTGGGGTCATCTGAGGAGGTGGGGGTTGAAGACAAAGATAGGATGAGGTGATGGAGAACAGGCAGCACCAGCTCTTCTATCTTCTGCCATGGCTGGGGGTTAGGGGAGTCTGTGTGAATGGATATGGAAGGGGAAAGGAAAAAAGTATGTGTGTGTGTGTTGTTGGGTATAGTAGAGTGTGTAACTATGAGGTTTACACAGTCAGTGTTGTGGTGAAGTGTGTTGATGCAAGTTAACAAATCTCTATTAGATAATCTCACCTAAGGGTTGGGTTTTGGAAGAAGAAAGATGAAAATGGGATATTCAGGAGTGTCCTGCATGAATCCATACCCACTATCAGGAAAGATGGGTGGTTCACCACCTTCTTCAGCAGTGGAATACAGTACTGAACCCTTCAAATAATCTCATTCCCTGAATACAGGAAAACAACAACAACAACAACAACAAAAATACTTAGAAGATCAGGAAAAAAAAATCCATACTGGTTTATTTCTGCCTTAAATCTTTTCTGTCATTCCTAGAAAACCAAACTTAACCCTTCCACTGGAATTCAAGGGGATACGAGAGCTGAGCTCTGCTGGTCTCTTTTGAAGCCCTTTGATAAAAGGATGATAAGAGCAATACAAGAGAGATAGGGAAAGAAATACAGCTCACAAGATAAGCACAGCTTCAGCAAGGAAAGGACCCTTGGTAATATTTTCTTGTGTCTCAGGGCTTTTGACAAGAGGAACAAATAATTACTAGTAAAAAAATTCCAAAATCTAATCTCATTTTCTCTCCATTGCCAGCTTTAACTGGTGTTTTCCCTGCTTCCAAGATGAAGAAATGAAACTCATTCAGAGGTTGTCTGTGTGCTCCCACAATGTACTGAGCTGGGACATGCAAAGGTCAGTCCTGATGAGGCTTGATGCTTGCAAAGGCCAAATATTTCAGTGGGAGAAGAAGATTCTGGATACTCCATGTTCAACATGGGGGATGCTGTCAATCCCCAGAGGACTGAACGTGCACTGGAGGACACAAAGGCACCTCCCCATCATAGCACAGCACATACTCACTCCTGAAAGTCTCAGTACAGAGAAGCAGGGCTTCCCCAAGCCTGACTTCAGTGCCTGGAGGTGGAACAGGAAGAGGAAGGGTGGACTTATTCCTCTGAACTGAGTGGCTGCAGCTCCACTTTTGGTGTTTCAAAGTCTGTCACACTGCAGCTGATTGTGCAGATACAAAAAAAAATAAATTCAGGAGTGAAGTGGCTTCATTTGTGAGGCTTAGCTGCAGGTCCAGCCATGGTGGTAGAGCTGGCAGCAATGCTCTGCTGTGGCCACAGCCAAGGATGGCACAGCATCTTGAGTGGGTGAAGCTCCTAGACCCTCTCCATGGCACTGAAATCACATTAGCTGGTAGCAACACTGCTGCTGGAGACACACAGAACCAGATGTGTCTCCTCACCCTTGTAAAAGTCTCTGTGTTGAGGAGAGATGTTGCTGAAGGGATCAGCAGTGCCTCTGAGACTTGGAACTGCTGTTGGAGCAGCATCAGCCTCCCAGAGATGAGATCCCTGCTGTTGATGCTCTCCCTACCCTACGGTGAGATGCTATTGCTTAATGACAAACTCAGATCAGCACCACCTTCACAGCCCAGCGTGGCTTGAGGCATAATACAATATATATTCCATGTTTGTCTCCCAGGCCTCGGAAGTATAGATCATTTTTAAAGTGGCTAAGGGTTGTGACCTATCTCCTGGACTATAAATCTAAGAGGACAATGTACTCACTCTGCTTCCCTCCTCATACTCTAAACAAAAAAAATTATTGTCCAAAGACTGAATGGGAGGAGAGTGTGCAGTTTTACTCCACAGGCTATCAAAAGCAGGTTATCAAAAATGTACAATCTGTAATGATCAGAGCATTGAAAAGGGGCTCTAATAAGAGTTCACCAAATAGAATAAGGTGTGCAGTCCTTTTCCACATAGCTTGGGTTTGCTGGGTTGTTAGTATTTTCAGTGAATTTGGAAGGACTAGAGAAGAGAAAACAAACATACAATATTTTAGATCTCCTCTTATAAAAGACAAGACAAATAGAGTCTGATAAATTGGATCAGTCCCTGCCTTGTGTTGCTGTAGGGTTTCCTATGACCCCAAAGCCTTCAAATAGTTTCTCATAAATACTGGTTAATGTAGATCACTGCACATATGAGCAGATGATTCTCTCTAGCTCTGGCCTTAATGCTTTGTGCAGCCATAAACCACCTGGGATACCACACAGATCCTGTCTGTGCACATTAGCTGGACTTAAATCTGCAGGATCAAACAGCAGTGAGGAAAAAGTGCACACTCCTTTTCTCCCAAAGAATCACAAATCTGGTGCTTTCGGGCTATCAAGCCTGCTTCACTTCAAAACTGTCACTTCCTATGATACAAGAGCCTTGGGCTTTCCCTCCCAGAAAGGAAAATACAGAAGACTGTCTGAACTTCTGGGCACTTTGGGCACTGCCTTCAGCATCCCCGTGGCTTGCCAGGTCTTCAGAGTTCTTTAACACCTCTGCACGGAGCCACGGTGCACCCTGTGATGCTCCTCTATAAAGCCTGTCAGGATAAGCACACTCCTTTCAATACCAGTGCTCTCAGGGTTGGAGTCAGGGAGGAAAAAAATGACTAAAATCCAATTTCCTAGAAAGGGTTCATTCTCACTCAAGCAAGGAAAAGAACAGGCTCATTTCTAGCTTTTCCAGCCCCAAAGAATCAAGACAAAATATCACAGATGATCTCTCCACACTCTTTCTCCATGAAGGTTAGCAGAGGGAGAGACTCTCCTGTTGAGTGCACAGATGGGGCACACATCGATCATTTTTTTTCCAATCCAGGCTGGGAAAGAGCTTTTGAGGAATGTTTGCTGGATATGTAGGTTTTGCCTTCAAAAGCAAAACTTCAGGGAGGTGTGAGCTCAGAAGCGGGTCTCCCATCACAAATTTTAAACAGCACAAAAGCACAACTGGATGGGAGAGAGGGTGGGGCAGAGGGATTAAGGATGGAAATAGAGGAAAGCCAGTTCAAAATATTTAAGCTGTAACTATTCCTTGTAGTTTCTATAGCTGCTGGTGCCAGCCCCTCACCACATACAAAACAACAGAACCCCACTGACTTGGGGGAGCCCTGCCAACAGGTGCCTACAGGAGATGTGTCCAAATCCAGACTAAGAGCACATCTCCCCTCGGAGCCAGACACACAGCCCTGGCTGGCCAGGGGCAGGATGCCCACGGGAGCTGTGGTGCTGGGTGAAGGAGCCCAGGAGAGCTCCCTGACCTAAAAGGAGCATCCGCGCAGGAGCAGTGTCCATCTGTCCGTCCGTCCAGCAGCACATTCTGTCCTGGCTGTCAGACACAGCCCTGTGTACGTTGCTGCTTGATCTATATTTAGCCCCTGATGTAACTGAAGTCAATAATATTCCATTAGGGCAGCTGCTCCCAACTCCCGAATAGGCTCTCCTACGGCGGCTCCACCTACGCACGTCAAAAATCTGGACATATACAGCAACAAAACCTTCCCGTGTTTATATACACAGTGCTGCAGCTTTGAATAGAAAATATACGACTGTTAGCATAGTTTAATGGACTGCTCTATAACAGTAGCAGTGCTTTTTTGTTTTGTTTTGTTTTTTTTTTTAACGAGAGACATTGATTCCCCTTGTCCAGGGTGTGAGCTTAAAGGGCTTAAGCTTTGCTGCAAGTCAATATTGGCCTTTCCCTTTTTAGGGTATGTTTCTGCATTGGAGCATTCCTTATCTCTGCTGCCAATGACGGGTTTGGTGAAGGGTTTTGTGGTGTTTTCTGGGAAGGAAGACGTGCTCGTGAAAAAGAAGTATTGCTTTCCAAATCCCACACTTAAGCCTGTAAGAAGTTTACATCTGGTGTTTTGTGTTACTTAAACAAGGGCCTGAGCCAGGCAGTGCATGAATATTCCTGAATATTCCTGCTTTTCCAACGGAAAATTCCATTTTAAACATTCTGGGTTTCCTTTCACTTTTGCTACGCAATGCTACAGAAGGAATTGCAATGCAAAGCACTAGAGAAATGCAGTTCTCTTCCACACCCCAGGGAAGTGCAGGAGTTATGGGGATTAAGATAAAGAAAGATAAAGAAAAGTTAAAGGTAGAGACCTGAGATCACAAATGGGAAGGCGGGAAAAATCTCATATAGGCTCTGCAAAAGACCCATATGCCCATCTACATGATGTATACAGTGAAAAAAAATAAAATATTAAAAAAAAAAAAAGAAAAAAATTCAAGAAGTACAAATTCCTGACCCAAAGTTAGTACTGCCAGTGTTCAAGCCATTTGCCTTCATCCTGTGTGTTAGAAGGGCACAGGCAACCTCTGTTGGCATTTCTGAGTAAATATAAATATTTCTTCCACTAGCAAGGCACATTTGGGAATACAAACTGATGACTTGAGAGTCTGCAGACATGATGCCATTTAGATCAGTGGTTAAAGCCAAGCCAACCGTTTATTAAACAAAATCTATTCCCAACAGATAACTAATAGTTTTTAGGAAATGAACAAATGCTTCTTCATTCTGAAAGCTGAAAGTTTAGATTAAACATTATAAAGGGTGCAAATTAACCAGTATTTTTGTGCCTCCAGAGAGATTTGGGTGTAATGGAAAGGTTTCCTTAACCATGCAGTGCAGAATACAAGAAAAGCCCAAACATGTCTGGTCACATGAGGACCTACAGTGAAGTGACACTAAAAGGGCACCTGGATACTCACATGTGCTCCCTGGAGCCATGCATGAGACCACAGGACTGTGATGACACAGGCCCTGCTTGTTTTTGGATGCCACTGATGAACCACAGAAATGGTCCCATCTCTGCAGAGCCACACCTCATCAGGGGCAGCAGCCTGGGGAGTAACACTTGTACTAAAATCAACCACAATCTGGTTGAAGAGTCACTTCTCAGAATCACAGAATGGTTTCTTTTCAAATCTCTGGGCATAGAGATTTTATAATTATAAAAAATCTGCTTTCTCTGTCTTCTCATGGAGAGCAGAGGCACTGATGACAATGACAGAGAGAAGCCACCTGCAAAGACAGGTACCTGGCTGTGAATCTCCATACCTGGGATCAATTGTGTACCACCCTCCTAGGAAACAGCATGGGATTTGTAATATCCTGCTATTCTCAAGAGCTGTGCTGCCACCCAGGTGGTCTCCACTGGTGATGTGGAGTGACCCCCAGATTATCCACCTGAGAGCTCAGACAGCGGGGTGACACTAGAAATCCTTGTCATGAAACAGCAAGACATGAATTATCTCAGCCAGATCAGCTAAAGAAAAAAAAATCACTTTGTACTTCTCAAAATTATTCCTCTAGAAATTCATTAGCATGGACTAAACCCTTTGTGATGAGGGTGGTCTCTGGAGGAGAGGTCAGCATTAAAATACAGGAAGCCTATAATTTTTCTGGCAATCTATTCACTTGGTTTTCAGAAAGAAGATACTTAGAGATGTGCAAATTCTGGGAAATGTATTCTCCTGCACAATGGTATTGCTCACATTTAGCAGGGAGAAAGAAAAAAATGTTTTCTAATCCTTTTAGAAATGTAAAATTTTCAGGTTTAAAAATTCAGGATCAAAATAAGTGCTTCTGGTGAGGCTTGCAGCAGAACAATAGACCAGAACAGAAGAGAAACTCTATTTTCTTTATTCAGGTAAGAACCTCATTAAAAATCAATAGGCCTAATTTATCCCTGATAACATTCTGTTGAAGTCTGTACATTTACCCTAGGGATTAATTTAGCCTAATGGGTCTTCATGCACAAACAACACAGGCAAGGCTTGATTCTTGGAAGTTACTGCATAGCAAATGCTACTACAGGACTTGATGCTATCACTGGAGAAGACAGAAAGGACTGAGGAGTCTAATAGGCTCAAAGCCCTTGAATAATGTCCAAATACAGCCTGTGGTGAATAAATGTTTTAGGGCCACTCATATATCAGTGTGAATCAATTTTTTAATGGATGTTGCTAATCATAAAACGACAGAAGTGGGATCAGTTTATACATTTCAAAGGAAAAAAAAAGAAATTTAAAAAAAAAAAAAGAGATGTGTGATCTTCCATCTCTTGTGGACATGGGCAAAAGTGAGTCATCCTGACCTGCCATGATCCTTGGGAGGAGATATTTCTCTCCAGCCCTAGAAAATGAGCATTTGCCTTGCAAGGCTCTCCTCTAGTGAAAGAAAGAAGTGAACACTAAAGAGCCTGGTTTCCCTGAGAATACGTGACAGTGAATTAGTGGCCCTCAGGTGTCGGTGTACAGGCCAGCGAATTAAATTAAGCTCTTTGCTGCTGCTCTAATGTAGCAGAACTAATGCAGTCATGGCTCAGCACTACAGCTTCTTAAATGTGGGCACTGCTGCTGCCACGGGGAAGGGAACCTGCTTCCCATCCCCTGGGGAGGCTGGCTGGAGTCAGGGAGCAACCCCAGGAGCTGTGACATAATGTCTGAAGACATGGGCAGGAGGAGCACCAGGCAGCAGAGGCAGCTCCAGTTCCAGCCCTAACACCATTAGGGAGGAAATCAAGTACAGTGGCTTTTAAGCACAGTCTAGGGGAGCATCACGCTAGGAGACTGAAAAAAAAAGTCTCCAACAGCAAAATCCCAACAGGGCTGCAGTAACCCTTTCACTTCCTCAGGGAGAAAAAGGCATTTCTTGGAGAGTCACAAAAAAAAAAAACAACTTTTCCATATGGCTGCAGCTGCCATGATGATGATCTAAGGAGGGTTTGTCTTGAGAAAATTGAGATGAATCCTTTAGNAAGGGAAGGGAAGGGAAGGGAAGGGAAGGGAAGGGAAGGGAAGGGGAAGGGAAGGGAAGGGAAAAAACTCTGAAAAGAGTCTGTTTCTCAAGGCTTTGTGCTGCCACACATTTTGTGCTTCCCTGACTGTATCTTTCACTTTCCTGCTCCTGCCCCTCCCATCACCCTTGCTGCACAGTAGCAAGCTGGGTAAATATTAACTATGATAAGAAATGATTAATGAATTATCAGTTGCAATCAAATTGCATAATGCAAAGAGCTGGACAGTAAGGAAAAATACTGGCTGCTGTGTCTTTGTTATTATACTGGAGAGAAGGTGGAGGCAGAGAGTAAGTTAGGAGACTGCTACATCTGCTGCAAATCCTGAAACATATCTTGTACTCTGGCTATGCCAGGTAACTCCATGGTAAGTTGAGCGTAGATACTCATGCAAAAACTGTGTTTGATTTGCATGTAGCAGTCACTAAGACGGTGCATAAAAAATCCCATTTTTGCCTATGCAAATGGAAGGGCAGAACCACTGATGGCAGCTGCTCGTGCACAGCTGGGCTGTAATGGCACGTGCCTGGAGAAGAGCAGGGCTCCTTGGGCAGGAGGCTCAGCCTTGATCCACTTTCATCAGCAGTATTTCCAGCTGGTTAATGAACAAATAAACACTCTGAAAGCTCGTCATGAGGCAGTCAAGATATATTCCCCGAGAAAAGTCAAAGTCTCACGATATCAAGAGCTGCCCTAGCAAGTTCTTCCAAGGGTAAACTGAAACTAAGCAGTGACAAGGTGGTGTTGCTTAAAATATCCAGCAAAGTCAATAATGATGAAGACAACCGCTAATTTGGATTACTACACTGAGGTGTAACTACCTGACATAAAACTTTCGTGTTTGAAAACACGGGCCTGAACCATTTGCTTGTGGTTAAATAATGGGTAAGGAGCAGACCTGTGCTGGTTTTAGGACCTGACCACTAAAACAAGGTATGGAAAAGGCTGAAAAAGCAGTGTGGGCACAAGAAGTTGCCTATCTAACTCCCTGAGAGAGAAATGTTCCCTGGAAAAGGGCTGGGTTCTGTGTTAAAGTTAGTCAGAGAAGCAAGGAAACTCCTCTGTGGTCCAGGTGCTCCCATCTGGCTCTGGAAAAGAGGAGTTTGCCACTTGTCCCTTCTTATTGCCTCTGGAAACACAAGTGCCAGCAGCTCATCCACTGACTTCTTTTGCATTTGGACATGGATGACATTGAGTGGCGTATCTTTAACAGCTCTTGCTTTTCTAGTTAAGCATTAATGTTTAACGAGATCAGCTTGCAGTTGCTCGTTAGTGTGCAGTGCTCCAGCTAATTAATACATCACTGGGAGAGCCTGTCTGGGAAAGGAGAGAGAGCAAGTGCATTCCTGAGGCATTTCTCAGTCTTTAGAAAAGGGGAAAAAAAAAAGAAAATTTGGGCAAAGGGTTCTTCAGAGAGGAGGAAAAAAAGGAATTGAGCCCTCCAAATTCTTGTGTAGCAATGCTGAGCTGACTTTCTGTGAATAGGATGTCTCTCACCACCCCACCATCCTCCTGATAAAAGATGAGTATGTAGTCCACAAGGAGCAGTGCTGGAGATGCAGCTCGAGTGTCACAAAAACACATCGGCCCTGGCAGCCACACACATTTTCCAAGCAAGAAGAAATAAACAAACCATCTTCTCTTTCCCCTGCATCCCTGCTAATTCCTCTTACCAGTTCACCTCCCACAACGGGGGTCACAGGGAGATCAGGAAATTCTTGTCAGCACCTGGCTTGAGGCTGTTCAATGCCCTTGGTGGGGCTGATGCCTGCTCAGCAGGCAGGGATTTTTTTTTTTTTTAGAAATCATATGAACTGCTGCTAATTCTCACAAATGTAACGAGCTTCCCATCAATTTTCAATGTATTGCATCTTCAGTCCCTTTGCCTGCATCAGGAGATGATTTGTCAGCCTCGCTGCTGAAGATAACATCTTTAAAATGCAGCTCCAGTACTTTCTACTGTTTCAGAATCCTGCAGGAAAATTGAAAGACCCTTTTGTCCTTACCTCAATTCAAATGTCTGCACAATTTTCAAACCAGAGAAGTACATTTGAAGCTACTGGATGAAAAAAAAAAAATAAAATCTGAGGTCATTTTTACTTCAAATAGTGTCTTAGAGACTGGTGTTCAGGGTTTTTTTTAATAGCAATTTTAGAATGAGAGAATGGAAAATGTAATTTTCTCTTTCTGTAGGAAAAGACAGCTACATGGTGCAAACCCCCTATTTGTATGCAATATGAAAGATCAGGTGGGGTCATCAGAACCACTAAGCAGAAAGTTTTGTTTTTAAACATTTGGTCTTGGGAGTATCGAAAGGAAGCAGATAAATGGGTCAATGTATGTATCTCAGATTTAGGAAGAGGACCCAGCTTTTAAAAGGAAAGTTCTTGCAGCTGCTGACATGGAAGAGAGAGTTATTTGCTTCTGAAACATATATGATTTAGGATTAAAAATCATAACTATATGTGAGCCACTACCAGCAGCATTATAACCAGAGCTGCTAATACTGCTAAATTCAAAATGTTTGAGAATTGTGGATCAGGCTCCTTAAAAACTGAATTAAAACCAGGCAAATTAGATTCTATTTATGTGCATTCTGCATTTCAGGGACTTTATAATTTAAGCCTCATCACTCACTGATACTGATGCAGAAATAATAAAATAAAAAAACAAAGGTGGTGGTGGGGGAAAAAATATAAACCACTGCACACTTCATATCATAATATTCTTAAAAATCACAGGAGTTGGCTATGGACGTCCCAAACAAAAACTCAGCCCATGCAAACCAATGTTCTTCCACCTCTGGATCCATCTGAGTGCTAAGTGGATAACATACATAGGATGTAAATATTCAAATGCTGATGCTTGGGCAAACTGAAATGAACAGGGAAAATCAGGAACTTTGGCAGAGCAAGAATGGAAAGATTTTCACTGCTACATATTAGGCATGGAGACCAAATGGAAACTGTGTCCCACCGCCTTTTTCATTACTGGTTAAATGTTGGTGGGTATGAAAGGCAAATTTGCTACTGTCAGTGGAGGTGAAGAGAAGGAGGGAATTGAGAGAGGAAGAGAGGTCCACATCTCCAATAGGGAACAAAGCTAAATGGATTTTTGTGTACAAGAGACCATCTTCACTCAAGCTCTGCTGTAAGCATCCTTTCCACAGCCGTAAGTAAAACACTGGAGAAGGAAAATTTTAACACTCATTGGACAACTACATAATTCAAGAGAAAAATGTAAGTCCATTCACTTTTAGTCTTAAATCTCATAGAGAAAATAATTTATATACATAGATGTGTCAATGCAAGCTTTGTTTCCAATAGCTATAAGGCCTGAGTTGTTGGAATAACTGGAATCTCTTATCATGATTGCTTAATGGATTTCTCCTGGCACCAGCTTCTGAGATTAGGAAGTTCCTCTACTGCCACTTATCAGATGAGGAACTTGGAGCCAAGATCCAAGATGACTCAGCAAGACTGGAGAGAAATAGAGTTCAAAATGATTTTCAGTGGGACAGCAAAGGCTAGATTTAAGCAGGAAACAATTTGGCTCATCATCTTGAGTAGATAAGGAAAAGTGAAAATGAGTATGGAACAAATAACCTCATTATTGTTACAGAAGAATACAAAGGGCCCTTATTCAACTGAGATGCCACTGTACAAGATCTGGAGAAATACAGGTCAGGAGACTTGGAGGAACTGAAAAATAGAAATAGTAATTTATATTTTGAGTAAATTACTATTTACTTGTAATGCCTAGCAACTAAGTGTAACTTCTGTAACACCCAGATGGTGTTTACACAAGATTGGAATCAGAGACAACACCACTGCTGCCATCAAAACCTGAGTAAGGACCATGTTCAGACTGCTGTTCAGACACTGATAATTTCTGGAATTGCTGTACCTATCCATGGAGCCAGTGACTTTCTCTTCTGGCAATTGGTTGATAATGAATCAACAGCAGAGTGTGAGTACTGAACAAAGCACAAGAACTTTCATGTAATCCTACACACATTAAAAACCAACCAACCAACAAACAAACAAACAAACAAAAACCCAGCAAGACAAATGGATAACTTACTCTTCCAGAAAATTCTTCCACAACAATGCTTTATCATCACTTGTCATCACTAGAACATAAGGGAAAACCTAAACACACCCCTGGAAGAACATCACTACAACCTCTGATTGTGTCTACCAACAGTGCAACACACAAAGTCTCCAAGTCCTCTGAGGTCCTAAAATTGCAACTCTCTTGCTGCCTCCCCTACTAATTTGTTTTTTTCCATTATATTTGTGTTGCTGGAATGATCATAGAATGATTAAGATTGGGCTTTATTTTCAGCTCATGCTGACACAGATCATTATGCAGAAGGAGTCATAGAATCATTTAGGTTGGAAAAGATCTCTAAGGTCATGGAGTCCAACTGTTAATCCAGCACTGGCAAAGCCACCACTTAACCCATGTCCTCAAGTGCCACATCTACATAGTTTTTAAATCCCTCCAGGGATGGGGAACTCCTCCACAGCCCTGGGCAGCCTGTGTGGGCACACAAAGATTTCAGTGATTTATTTTTTTTTTTTCCCTAATATCTGACCTAAACCTTTCTAGTTGCAACTTGAGGCCATTTCTTCTTGCCTTGTCATTTGCCCCCTGGGAGAAGAACCTGACCCACACCTGACTACCACCTCCTTTCAGGTCGAGCGCAATGAGTTCCCCCCTGATCCTTCTTTTCTCCAGGATAAGGACAGCTGGACTGCTGCTGCTTCTCAGGGAAACTTTGTGCTAGGGAGGAGTGGAGGCAGCACCCTGGGTAGAGCCCAGCATGCGGGACCACTTCATCTCACAGCTTACCCTCACCTTTAAGGACTAGTGTGCCACAGCACACCTGGAATGAGCTTTTTAAAGACTGAAAGATGAAAAAGTAGGAATCCTCTTCCCAAATGATAAAAGCTAGCACGGTTTTAGCAGTGCACTGCAAATCCCCCTCCTCTGAAATGAGCTCCATGGGAGTCTGGCACGCAGTAGAGGAGGCTTCAGCTCAAACACTGGGGGTTGCCACAGCCCAAACAATCAAATGAGGGACTTATCATAGGAAGTGACAGGCAGCCTCAGCTATAGGAGAGGCCATCAGCTCCATCTAAACACTTTCTTTGAAATATATCTGCAAGGGAATAAAAACAGGATGGCAAACGATTCAAGACTAAATACTCCGACATATCCTGCAATACCCTTTGCACTCTCTTTTTGACTCCAGGAAAAGCCAGGAAGCTGAGTAGCAGCCCCGTTTCCGTTCCCTTTTCACCTCCCCTCAAGAAGAGTGACTTTTAACCTCATTATTTGTATTACCCTCGCATCTGCAATTAGGCACTGCACAAACACGCGATCTGAGGGAAGTACCTGCCCCAAGGAGCCCAGAGATGGGCCACAGGCAGGGGAAGAAAGTTTTAGATGGGATGACAACCCCATGAGACAGCCAGCTGTGCTGGGCAGGCCTTGGCTGGGTGACACCAGACCCCTCCTGGGTGACAGGGAGCAGACACCAGCCCATCTGCCCACGGTGGCCATCGCCCATCTGGCTACCCAGGCGAGGGAGGGCGAGCACGGAGGGGGTGAGCGCATCCTCCCTGGCAGGGTCCCTTTCTGCGGGGTGGATGGGCATGGATTGGATGGGCATGGATTGCCCCCCATGCCTTTGTCAGTCAGGACATCACTCCTCCCATGCAGCCCATTCTGTGCAGGATGGGCTCGCTCTGCTCCATCGGGGTTTTACCAAGGCCAACTGCTCAACAGGGACTCCGTAAAATGAAGACCAAATAGAAGCTCTAAGATTTCTTTTTCTTTTTTTTTTTTTTTTTTTTTTT
>VZTT01029794.1:52067-113115 GCA_013400855.1 Buphagus erythrorhynchus | reverse complement strand
TTTTTTATCTCTCTTCTAATTCCTCCCTTTGTAGGCATCCATCCTGGGGGCCCACGGGCTGAGAACCTTTCATCCCTTTGCAGCTAGAAAGCAGAGAGATGTTTATTTTCTTCCTCTATTCTCAGACTTAATGAAAGCTTTTAAACCCAAATGGCTGGAGGTTCACACCTCTTCCAGAGTATATCTGAATTCACTAAAAGCTCTTAGGTTTCCTGTCACCCTGTGAACATAAACAAAGTGCACAAACAGCCACACCTTCCCTTGGAAACTGAAAAAACCAGAGAGAGCTAAAACCAACGTGGAAGACCTTTGGCTAACAGGTTGAGTAACAAACACACACACGTGTACACACACACACAGACACAACCAACCCCCCCTCTACCTTGTTGGAGATTCAGTCCCTGCACTGGAATGTGTAATACAAGCACAACAGCTGCCTATAGCACTAATCTAAGGAAAAGGTCAAGGAAAGGTATGTATCCAGCCTTCGTTCTGAAATACTCTATAAGGAGAATGTGGTGAGGGTTTATTTTTTTTTTCCTTTCTAATGCCTTTCCCATACCTCTCCATGGCCTTTTCACATTCATGAAACCAAGAGAATGAAGCAGGGTTCCCTCTGGTATTAAAGATCATACTCTGAACTGGGCTGGTTTTGAGGTTTTTTTAAGGAGGAGAGAAGGTCTTGCTCTGGACAGAGAGCTGCTTAAACATTAAGCAGTAAAATGCAGTTGCAGTTTCTACGTGGGAAGGATAGAGGTAATTGTGAATGAGGAACAGATGTAATTTTTTGATGCTTTGAAATCAAAAGAAACCTGCTAATGGATTGAGTAACAAGGGGGAAAACATGCAAATTTTAAAATTATATTCAAGGAAAAAATCTAGATTGGTGCTGTACATAGATAACCTTCTCTATGGACACTGCCTCACTCTGAGACAACATTTATCAAAAACTAACAGTATTCTCTAAAGGACAAAATCCTCCATCAATAATGTTAGAATGCAGCTTTTCTCTTCTTTAATTTCTTTAGGAATGTGGAAGGAAAATAGTAATCTTTATAATTCATGTATTGATAGCAAAATGTCTAGCATTGCAACCCTAAGAAGAAAAGAGTAAATTCACAGGAATTGCTCAGCGAATTGGCCTAAAAAGGATTCCTTCTCCACCCCTACTATTATTATTTTTTGGTGGTAGATTATTTTTCTAATAGGATTAACATTACCCTCTTGGCTTCTGTGCAAATGGGTGAGTTCACCTTGCCATAAGCTGTTTTAGTGTGAACAGAGAAGAGAGAGTTCTCAAATCCTTGAAGTATTTTTTTTAAGAAGAAGTCTCCTGATGGCCTATTCTTCCTACAAAAAGAGACATATTCATTCATTCATTCATTGATATTGACTTATCTCATGATGGAAAGATTTTCAATAAAGGCTGTCTCAGATCCAACCAGTGAAACTTCAAGGAAAAGGTCTTGGAAGAACTTCATGGACTACAAAGCTTTTGCCATGCTATAGAAAAAGAAAGGCACACACTCAAGGCTCAACACTGCTAAAAACTGCTCAGATGGACTAGATAAACCTCCCTCATTTTCCCTTCATTCTGTCTGCATGGCAAACCTGTCCCACTTATTTTCACTCCTCTCCTATTGTTGGGGGTGATGCCTTTACATACCCCAGCTCCACCAGAAAAGTCTCCATTTGGTGCCAAGAGAAACAGAGGAGTTCTTCAGGATGAAAGGTAAGAAAAGCAACTTATTCCATCAACCTAAAGAGTAGCTCTTCCAGAAGAGGCAGGCCATTTGCATGCCATTTGGGTTCACTGGGAGAGATGCCTTCCTTTTTCTTCCATTCCTGCCTCCCAGTCCATGAGTGAACATGGGGCTGAAGAGAAGAGTCTACATTACACTCCAAATGCATTAAGGGTCCCAGCACATTGCTATAGGCCATCAGAATAAACCTGGCAGTGCTTTGAAGTCTGTAAACTGATTCCTAGATAACTGCTTAGAGTTTCTCCCCTCCCCATGCCCCAAACAGCTTTTCATTTGATGTTCTGGCACAGAGCTAATCTGAGAAAGGATCAGAAACTCGAAGCTATTGACAGTAGTGACAGGAGTGTCTCAGTGTGACAGCTGATTGAGCCCCTCTCACATTTCACTGACAAACTCAATTGCTCCAGTAAATCGAGTGAAAGTCAATACAGGCAGCTCCTCCTCAAGCTCTGGGTACATCTCCCCCTCCCTGAGCCCTCCTGGGGGCCCCTTGTTGCTGCCAGCACTTGTAGGACCCATCTGAGAGCTCATCTCTATGTGAATTGGAGGCATGGACCTGCAGCTCAGGGTTTGGGGTTTTGAGGGCAGCAATGCAGTGTTTACCCTACTGATGTAAAGCTTGGTTTGTCTCACCTCTCCCCCTTCACCATTTTCCTTTTCTTCTGTTGTTTTTTTTTAATAGAGACCTTTCCTGGAAAATTAAGTTTCATACTAAGTCTTCAACCCAGGCAGATGTAACAGCCAGGCAATATTGGAGGTGTGGGAGGTTGTTGTCTGCATGTCCAGCCCTCCCCAAGCAATGCCCATATGGCAGTGCACATTGGGGTCACACACAGGAAATACAGGTCTGTCTCTGCTGGCTTTTTCTGCTGTAAATCAGCAATAAAAGCCAGCTGCGAGGAGTAAAATCTTATAAAGGTAGAGGAGGTGGGAGAAGAGGCTCAAGACTGTTGCAGATGGCAACCTTGTGTTAGTCCTGAGTAACCAGGCTATTAAATCAGTGACTTAACAGGCTTTTTCCACACTTTAATTGTGAAGCAGGGGTGTCTGTGGCCCAGAGCAAGCAAACCACAAAGCAGACTTAGCAACATGCATGGGGAACCTGAATTTTCACAGAATAAGTCACAGGGAGATCGGGTACATGGTGAGGAACATATGCAGGCTACTGTTTGCAAATGGAAATCAAATAGGCTGACATTACCAATAATGAAGTGTGAGGTTGGCGTGGTTTCTCTCTCAGATTTCAGCACGGTTTATTTTTATAGAGGCAGCTTCCTCGTGCAAAGTGTTGGCAAACAGGCTGCTGGCAGGGAGGTGAGGAGAGGGGCAGCAGGACAGGCAAGGCTTCTTGGGGAGGACACAGGACATTCCCTACCTGCTGGCATGGAGCCCTGAGCAGCAGAGATGGACCTCCAAGAGACAAAAGTGTCATTTCTTAGACACAAAGGGCCCAGATACTGATCTTGGTTGGTGAGAGGAAAAAGGTTGGGGCAGAAGGAGGAGAAAGTAAAATGGTGCTGAGCAGGTATCAGGTGCTGAGAGGGCAAGGGTTAAACATGACAAGCTCGAAGATAGAGCTGGGCAAACAAAATAGCAGGCTCTCTGTTGCATGAAGTCATATGAACAAGCAACCAAAGACACCCCTACCTAAATATAATCCCCTGTCCCCAGGTTATTAGAGCATGTCAAGATTTGCCTCTACTTACCCCATCCAGCAAACAGCTGAGGACACAAAAGCTGCACTGTCCCACCTGCCTTAAAAAGAAATCACCTCGAACATTACAACACCTCCATCCCAGAGTCATGCTCTGATGCCAGGATCAACACACAGATGGTCTGCCCTCCCTGCTCCCACCACTGCACCCTGGCAGCTCCACGCCTTGGAGCATCCTGCAGGCTTCCCTGCCTCCTGGCTCTGCACAGACACGTGTGCTCCCAACCAAATGACCTCATCTGGACTGGATTGAGCCTTCCAAGTCAAAATAAATACAGCACATAGGAACTGGCAGTGGTTTTCAAAGATTTAAGTTGGGTCCTTCTCAATTTTCTCTCAGCACTTTATGCATTTTATTTTTCTGCTACAAAATTGGGGGCATTTTATATTCCCTGCTCCAATACATATTTTATAAACCTGCCTCTTATGCAGCTAATGTTTTGGTTCTGAAGTTAACTGGTTAAAACACATATTAATAGATTTGGCATGGAGGGAAAAAAGAAAAAAAAGAAGAAGAAAAAGTAGAAGAAGAAAAAAAGGTAGGTGAAAGAAATGCTGGGGAAAGAAAAACAGCAGTGGTGTTTGGAATGGCTCTGGAGCCAAGACAGCAAACCTGGTCTTTTTAATGGGACCACCCAAGTGAGAAAGACCTTAAGCTCTTACTCACGTGTGTTATGTTCACTGCAGTGTAATTCAAAGTCCAGAGGGGAGTTAGAAAAAGTAGTAGTGGGGTTTATTAAGGGCTTAACAGATGAGACAAAGTGCTGGGTTCTCACCAGAGGCTGTTTCCAAATTTGCCAGCAGAATCTCAAGTCTGGTTCAAGAAACAAAGGAGCAGGAAAACTGTGCTGCTGGAACAACCTGTCACTGCCTGCCTGGACTTTGCAGAAGTCAGCCATGGTTCAGCAGCTTTTCCTGAATATATGTGTTGGGATTTTTCCAGAAGTGAGTAACATCACCTCCTCTAAACACATTTCTGAGTTCCAAACCAAAGAAAACCCCAACAAACCCCAGCACCCCTTCTGAAGGTCTCTGAACAGAACAGCATTTGAGGTTGTGGTATTCTATCCAAACAACAACCTATACAGAAAATCTTAATTATTTAAAAATAATTACTTAATTCACCAAACCTATATGTGTTATGAATTGTTCAGTTGGGTTGGCTGAGTCAGGTCTAAGGTTCATTTCCAGGTCATAATTAAAAATATTACCAGTGAGGAAAATGTTTATGATGCTGTAAGAGCCAAGATAACACAAACTAATAAGCAATAAAAGAAAGTTTAGAAAGTCACTGAAAAAAGAGAAGTGGACGGAGATAGATCTCCCAGCAATGGCAAAGCTGAGTTCTTAGACTACTTGCCCCTACTGCTTTCTCCAGGCCAGCTGAAACACTCCCATCAGCAAAATCCTGTCATTAGATTTAGCAATGGCATCTCCAAGGACAGGGCAACAGCCATGTGCAGGATTGGCTGTATCAGTATTCCTCCTCTCTGGGATTACACTGTTTGTATCCTAGCCTCTAGGAAAGAGGATGATTGATGTATAACAGTAGAAGAAGGAGGAAGGGGACTATCAGGAGGGGCAGAAGATGGCAAAATCTGGTGCCCAACATGAAACATTTAAGACCTAAACTTCTGGGGGGATATGATCCTACCCTGCAATGTTGCTATTTTTTTTTTTTTTTTTTTTTCCACAGAATTAAAAAGAAGGACTTTTCCTGGTGTCACTGCAGGCCACAGAGGATAAATTCAAATGACAGGGCTTAAGTTATGAATATGAGGAATTAGAGATGAGAAGTAAAGCAGCTTATAATGACTCTCCCTTTTGCTCTTTGGATCGCAAGCTCCAGTATTGATTTTGAAATGTCCTGTCTTCACCCTAACAGCTTCTTGAAAATGCAGATTGAGAGTTTCTTCACCTTGCAGCCTCTTCAACATGATTTGATGATGATAAAAAGAGAACGTAAAAGCTTTTGCATCAGGTATTGTGATATTCATTCATTCCCTTGTTTTCTGAGGACAACCACTGGCCTGCTGGGAGGGTGTTGAGAGAGAGATTTCAATTAACTTCCTTATGAGGATAGCCAGTGTTTAACTCAGAGCCTCCATTCCCAAGACTGTCAGTGCAGGGAGAGAGACATGGGTGCCTTGACAAGATAGTAATCTAAAGTCCAGCCACAGGAGTGGCCTGCAAAAATCCTGCAACAGCTCCAACCTTGCAGCTCCAGGTAATGCACAGTTTGTGGGAAGTGGTTACCACCCCCTTGTCATCTTGTTCACAAAGATGTTCAGGCAGCCTCAGGATACTCACACAAGTCTTGCCCCACAACACTATAGACAACACAGGTATCCATATCCAAATGGAAACTTTTGTTTTCCCCTGGCCAACACATGACGTGGTAAAAGATGGAGCAGCTCAGTGAGTACTGAGGAGCACATAGGGTTGGCAAAGTTAATTTTATCATCTGTCCTGACCCCAGCTTTGAGGTGAGGCAAACACATTTCCCACTCAGTTGCAAAACATTTTGAGCTCTTTTTAAAGTGCTCGACATCTACTACCAAAATAGCCAAGATGGGCATCTTTGTTGGCACAGAACACTGGGCCACATCCCTCACAGCTTCTTCTTGTTTGCTCTCAGTGTTGTGCAGGTGGAGTCTAACTCGTCCCAAAAAGGGAGTGAAATAACTACCCTGTCAAATAACTCAGCTCCTTGGAGAGATAAGGCTGAGAAGGAAAACGAAGGTGAAATAACTTGGCTGAGTTTGTACAGCAGATCAGTGCTGGAGAATGAGAGTCAATTCCTGGCCTCCTACTCCAACACTCAGCTGCTAGATTGATCCTGCTGTCTTCCAAAAATGAACTTCACTACTCGAGGACAGACAGTGATGCTTCCTGTGGATTTTCACTTTTCTCTCTGTGTTTTTCCTCAACAAAAGAAAAGCCATTAATATTCAATCATTCCTGCATGTAAGATGCAGTTGCTAAAATGATTTTGCACTTAACAGCCTCCAGTTGTAGACTAAATTGATGATACTTAAAACATGCCCAGGAGCCATAGCAGAATGATCCTATTACAGCAGTGCCTTAGTAATGTTCTGTTAGTTAAGGTTATGTTGGCTGGTTCTGAGGGTTTATAACCCAGCTGTGAATATATTCTCCAGGCTGGGACCAGTTGCCAAGGGGATTTATTCCTGCAGCGAATCATATGGCTTTTTGGGTTGGTTTTTTCTTTTCCAGCTACTTTAGATCACAATTTTGTCTGCTTCTTTTTAAGATACAATATGAAAAGAAAAAGAATAAAACATCCCTCTGTCATGAGGCTAGTAGGAGCTGTACTATATTCCAAGCTAGAGTTAACCTACCTCAGGCAATCCCTACCCCATGCCAATATCCAAGTACTCCCCACTTTAACATGAAGGATATCAATGCTGCTTCACTTCTTTCTTTATTAGAGAGCTGAGGTTTTGCAGGAATTAAATCACGATTGTTTGAGTGGGAAACCTGTGACAGACTGAGCATCTCTGAAGGGTGAGCTGACTCCATAGGCACTGAACCTCTTCTTTTTCCACCTGCTTTAAAGACTTTCAAACTACAGCTTGAATGATTTCTCCCCTGCACGAGGGATTTCTTTTTTTTTTTATCCTTCTACAAAGACCACTTTGGTTATAGTTCTATTTGACAGAGCTTTCTGAGTGGTTTCCAGGAGGCAATGTTTTAAAAACTGATTTGGCCTATATAAGGAGACTTTAAACCCAAGGTACACATGTATCTACTCTCACTTACCAAACCAGACTCGTGTGCAAGAATAAGAAACCCAGGAAGTGGGATATAGTACGGACTAAAAGGACATAAGGAACAAAGGCCTATTTGGATGGAGCAATGCAGAATGTTCCTGTCACCACTGTCAACCCAACAGCACAACAAGCTCCCCAAGAGCCCAAGCTGATGGAAAATTTAACTGAATACACTTTCCATGTATAACCAGTGTCAGAACTAAATATTTGCTGAATGCAGAGCAAACATATTGGGTACAATTCCAGACAGATGACCTGCTGAAATACAGGACCTGAATTTCATCGTCTTGACATTGACTGTGGTACAGTGTCAGCAAAAGGAGGGTGCAACCTGCCACCATTCTGCTTGGTTTGCATTTTGCACCCATGCTGACTGAGAGAGGCGTGAAGTGCTCCACAAGGCTTCGAGCACGACACTCCAACCAACAAGGCGGGTCCTGCTCTCCATCTGCCACCCTCCACAAAGCCTTGGCACTTCCCTTGCACCTCACAGCTCCCAGCAGCTCTGAGCAGGCCCCCTGAGTTTGCAGGAACCTCAGAGGAGATGGGATCTGCACTCACGTGGCATCTGCCATCTCAGAGGTGGCTGACTGAGGCTGACCCTGCCGTGGTGTCTTCACATGCTGGCACCTGCTAAAGGGAAATGGGAACAGGACAGAGGGGGAAAGGCAGCAGAGCTGGGGCTGTTCTCTTGAGGAGAAGAGAAAGTTATGTGGACACCTCATTGCAACATTCCAGTATATATATAAGAGGGAGGTCCAGAGGGAGGCTGGACAGGGGCTCCTTATCAGGAACTGCAGTGACAGGACTAGGAGTAAATAGGGTACAAGGTAAAAGGAGAAATTGAGGTTAGATGTCAGGAAGAAAATTTTTATTGTGAGGGTGGTGAGACACTGGCACAGGTTGCCCAGGGAGGCTGTGGATGCCCCAGCCCTGGCAGTTCTCAAAGTCACATTGGATATGGCCTTGAGCAACCTGGTCTGGTGAGAGGTGTCCCTGCCCATGGCAGGGAGGGGCTGAGACTATGTGGTCTCTAAGATCCATTCCAACCCCTTAACATTCTAAGATTCTGTGATTCCACGAGAGGCAGCCAGAATATCAGAGAATAATGGGGAAAATGGTCCTTTCTATATCATTATCAAATGGACAAGTCCAAACCTACACCCAGGCTTTTTCCTCATCCATCTGCATGTTGTTGTAAGTCTCCTCACATCAGGTAAGCTGCTAAGGCAGAGGGAATGGGATCACTCCTTCCCCATCTATGCAGTGAGATCAGTGAAAACAACAAAATAGTTATTAATTCTCCCTGGGATTTCAAAGCCTAAGTTCCACAACACTGCATTTTCTTCAGCTGCTTTAGCTCTCTTTTAACACGCTGGTGCACATTTGCCTTTGAGGAGTATAAATGACACTTTCAAATTCAATATTTGAGGCTGGGGATGACAATTGATAACAATAATATTTTTCATGTGAGCAAAACTTTTCATTCAGAGGGCTCTCAAATTGCTTTAGAAACAGTATGGCTTCCCTTCATCCAGCACCAAAATGAACCTACCTCCCAGGTGGAACAAAGGACCCATCAGTGCAAGGTGGCAGTACACAGCAATTTAGGGCAGGAAGTCAAGAATTATGTGTCCCACTGAAGGCAGAGGGTCAAGTAAAGTTGGCAGAAAGCATATCCTGAATGAGAGCCTGGACAAAACATCATCACCAGCTCCAGCTCAGGAGGAAAAGTGCCATGGGATCATCACTCACTAGAAAAGGTCAGAGCCCCAGTCCTTACGTCTTGAACAGGGGCAGGGCACTGTGTTAATGCACACATTCAGAAGTGCCTCAAAAGAAAAAGAAAAAAGGCAGTTTGCTGACTACACTTCTGAAGCCTTTGCTGCAACAAAAAGAAAGGGCACTATGAGTTTTTTGGTCTCCCCTTTCCTGTAGAAAGGAAATGTTCTATTGAACTTCAGTCTGCACTGTGCTACATTTTACAGGAAGCCCAACCCACTCTGAAATTAATATGAACAGTAAGAGGAGACCACAAGGTGGAAAACTCTTGAAGTGAGTACAAGCCTATTCATAAAATGAGTGAGAAAAGGAAATAGGTGATTATAAAAGGTCATTAGAAATGTCAGCTTACAAATGGCATTGTGTGAAGGGAGTTGTAACCCACTGCAAGACAAACTTACCACAGCTGAACTTGCAGAGGACACCCATAACCTCAATCTATTTTGTTCAGAGGTTTACATTTAGGAAATTTCTTTCATAATATTATCACTCTAAAACTTACATAAATCAAAAGAATGGGGACTAATCCACCCAGCTTCTACTTCACAATTGCTTTCATTCCTCCCAACAGATGAATAAAACTAAAAAAAGAAAAAAAAAATCCTAGCCACCAGGAATGTAGATGCTGGAGATCCAGCAGTTACCTGGACATAACTGCTGTATGAAATTGGGAGGTCCCCAGAAAAGGCATCTGAGGTATCTGTTGTTCAAACACCTCTTGTTCCCAGACAGATCCCACTGAGAAGATTCCAGCTTTTATAAAACATTTCTGAGATTAATTTTTCTCCAACATTTTGGTTCACCAAGTGAAATTTCTTTCCCTTTAGAGCACCACCAGCAAGTGAATGGATAAGCAAAGGTGATCCATTTTGCTAAGTACAACACCTGTATCATGGAAGGGTGAAACACTGATGTGTCAGGAAGAACAAGATGCACAAGTATTACATAAGTATTTTGAACATTAAAAATTTAATTGGTTAGATAAGCATAATGACAGAGGTATAAGGATTGCTTTTAATAGGCACCAGAGCCAAAAGGGATGTGTTTATCAGTGCTATATATAACACTTCTATGACTTCTCAACAACTGGAACACTTTCCTACAGTTCCAAGTTCTTTGTATGATCTTCCTCCCCGCTTTATTAAATCAGCAAAGTATTTTTAAGAGCCCTTTACTGCCCAGATACCTCAGACATTTAACAGCTTCTCTCATGAATTTTACTTCTTGTTTTAGGTTTTTATAACCTGTGCAGAATCCAGTGATTTTTTTCAAGCAAAGATTCAAATTCTGCCATAAACGTGGGCACAGGAGGTGCTGCACAATATACCCTCACCCTACAATTCTCTCCTCCTGCTTCGTTCCACCCATGTAAATTCCAAGTTAGCCAATGCCTTCACTTATCTTTATTACTCTTATTCCTTTTAGCAGAGAGAAACATTAACTGAGGGGGTGTGATCCAGATTTGCTCAGATGAAGTAGAGGAGCCTTTGCACTCCTTCATTTCATGCCTCAGTGCATTTCTTGCTAACAAGTAGAAGAATGCAAGGGAGAGCCAGCCAGGCTAAGGCAGATTCTCCGAAATTTGGTCTCAGTCCTCTGCTACACCCTGGGCAGATATAACAGTGCTGGCTGCCAAAGGAACTTAGCTCTGACACAATTCAGCCCAGGCCAGTTAGCTATTTAAAGAGTGGGTTTATTTATACACTTTACACCCTCCTCCCTTACAAACTCCCACCCTGTTTTTTTTAAGATGGGAAATTATCAGTAGCCCTGAGCATGTAAAATTTGACAGCAGCTTACCAGACAATTTGTGTTGGTCCCTTCATCTTTGCTGTTACTTTCATCCTTCTATAAATTCCTTCAACTATTAAGCAGTGTTATTCCCACAACAACTTTGGCAAAGATCAAAATAGTGTGGCAGGTTTGCTCCAATTTTCTACTGCTTTTCAGACAGGTAATGAAGAGCTAGATGGAGACAAAAGATGTTTTTCTTTCTTTTTCTGTCCTAAAGGATTGTGTCCTGGAATTCCACACAGTGATTGAAAATATTTTAAAAAGTAATTAAGGTGGACTTTGTGGGGTTGGAAGGTTGTGGAGATTGGTTTCAGTCCAGTACTTAAGTCATTGTGCTTTTGTTAAAACAATGACAACATCAATGGACAGCACTGCCTAACCTTTTTAAAAAGAACCTGTAACTGCTAAGGAAACAAGAAAAATTATGAATTAAACTACTGTTTACTCTCAGCAGATCTCTGGTGACAGAAAGCTCTGTTCTGGCATATATATATGTATATATATAAGTCTGCAAGCTCCAGTCCAGTGACTTGGAGAGAGAAATTTGACTTCTCACAACTGTTTTGCGCGAGATGAACATCACTGCATGCTTCACCTCAACAGTGCAGTGTTTTCTTCAAGGAATCCATAAATGCTCAAAAAGGGTGCTTGATTTAGACTCTGCTTGGTGCAACTGAAGTCTCAGAGAGCTAAGCTCCTGGTTAGTCTCACCAGCTGTTGAATCCTGCTGCAACCAGGATCTTAAAATGGATTTTAAATCCTATCCTGGCAAAGATTGCATATGCATTAGATTATACTGGAATGTACTTCAGTTTGAAAAGAAAAACAAATTAGCAGACAAACCAAAAAGGTCTGAGAGAGATTATTTAATCCCTAACACTGAGCTCAACCTTTGGAAAGAGTCAAAATCTCATGAGGCTTCAGGGGAAAGGAGGACACTCAGATGAGGCCGAAGCAGCCCACAGGGGAAGCTGCCTATTTCATTTCTGGAACATGGGCCATGTGCATCTATTTTTAGCTTTGAACTGAGTTCCTCTGCCTCCTGCCAGAAGTCCTGAGCCCTGTGCTGGTGCAATGAAAGCAGTGGCTCAGCCATTCTCTAATAGCTTTTACTTCTTAATAAAGAGCAGCACTTAGGCAAAGGATGAGGTTACTGTCGGAGGGGCCATGATTAATAATGATTAATCTGATCCTTGCCAACATGAACTGGATCCACCATTCACTAAATAATTACTCTGCAGCATGGATACCATTTCCAGAGGAGGCATACGTTTGCCATATTAAAACCAAGACCAAACACACGGAAGGAAAAGGGCATCTGACTTCTCACTAACACTTGATCTCACAGGAACCGCCAGAAAATTTAAGCAAAGAGGAAGAAAAAAAAAAAAAAAAGGAAAAAAAACCCTACAACAACAACAATTGCAAATCAAAGGATAAGAGCAGTTAAATACTGATGAATCACCCACTTTTTTGGGAGAAGCAATGGAAAGCAAATAAAACTAAACCCTCAGAAGGCAGAGCAGCACGTGCTGAGGATATGGAGCGCTCTGCCACTTCTGGCTCTTAACCTTATTCATAACTCTAATATGCACATTATTTGCCTGCCCACACATTTCCCTCTTGTTCTTAAATTACATTTTTGTTTTCCTCAGAAAGCACACAAATGAAATTGCTCCCTGGGAAACATCTTTCCTTCTTTGTGTTCGTATGCTACTTGGCACAAGGAAATCCTAGTCCAGGATTGTCATTCTTCAACAACAATGCACCTCAAATAATAAGCAACATTATAACATTATGGGCAAGCATAAACTAATGGGAATCTAATAAGCACTCTGAAGGGCATATATGAACCTTACAATTACAGAAGGATGCTTGTGGTGCAGAGATTTGGTTCTGGGCCTCAGAGCATGGATAAATCTTACTCCCACAAAGCACACAAACAAGCAGCAATGGTGCCAAAGGCAGACAAGGACATGGAGGTTTTGCTGGCAAGAAGTGGTCTTCTCTGGGGACTCCTCTCAGCCATCCTGCTTCACTGACCCAAAGCTTCCTTGAGACCATCCACAGGGGAGGCCACTCTAGTTCTTCAGTGCACTCAGCTCTATTCCCTTCGAGGTTTTCAAAGCTTTTGAGGGATTTATATTGCACTGCTTACCCTTCCACATCATCATGCAGGGTTTGATTTGGACTGGGAGGCCACAGAACACAGACCACCAGTCCCTCTCCTGGCCTGGTGCAAAGCCAACAGGAAGGTTGTGTTCCTTGTGCCTGTTGTGAAATCCCAGCCCCATATAAGCCTGTTTGGACTTCTGCACTTGACAGGTCCAGATTTTACACACTGGTGACCTGCACCATGGAAAATACCATGCAGAGAGTTGGTGTCTTTGACTACCAACCTCAGGGAAGCAGGGCTCAGGTCAAGGAAGTGCCACTGCTTCTAGAGGCACCCTGGAGAATCACAGAATATTCTGAGATGGGAGGGACCCACTAAGATCATCCAGCCCAGCTCCTGTCCCTGCACAGACACCCCAACAATCCCACCCTGTGCATCCCTGGGAGCAGTGTCCAAACTCTCCTGGAGCTCTGGCACAGCCCAGCTCCTGTCCCTGCACAGACACCCCAACAATCCCACCCTGTGCATCCCTGGAGCAGTGTCCAAACTCTCCTGGAGCTCTGGCAGCCTCGGGGCCGTGCCCATTCCCTGGGGAGCCTGGGCAGTGCCCAGCACCCTCTGGGGGAAGAACCTTTCCCTGGAATCCCACCTAAACCTCCTCTGATTCCCTTTCATGCTGTTTCCTCAAGTCCCATCTGCTCATGAGAGTGAAGAGATCAGTGTCTGTCCCTCCTCTTCCCCTCCTAAGGAAGTTGTAAGTGCAATGAGGTCTCCCCTCAGTCTCCTCTTCTCCAGGCTGAAGTAAGAAATGCTGGTAAATTAAATCCTTGGCAATGAGGCTATGATTTGGTTTAGCTGGGGATTTTCCTAGTGGGGCATTGTGTTTAGGATTTTTTGCAGTTTCCAAATTGACTTGAAGGAATGAAAGAAAAATAAACTCCTTGCAAAGCAATCATCTTTCACAACAATTTCAGCTGAAAAGTAGTTGGTGATTTTAAAACCAAATCTTTAAATAGCTAATGGTGTAAAAACCACATACTTATTTATGCATATATTCATGCAAATGAAAACTAAGTTGCATTTTCACAAAACTTTACAGAGGCACCAGATTGAAACACAAAGCAAGGTAGGGAAAAAAAATAAAAGGACAATAATGAAGGTAAAACTTTAAAATCTAAGACAGGGTGCAGGAGGCAGGGGTAGAGCTCTGCAGACAAAACTAAATCCAGTGCAGTGTTTTTCCCCTTCACAAAGTGAAACAAGCTGTTCCTAAAATAATGCTTCCTAGGTCTTCTGGCAATTAGTGTCCTGGAGGATTAGCCTACAATCATTGGCAAGTGTTTGCCTTTCCCAGCCGATGTCACCATAGAAGTCTGTGTTTATCTACAAGGCCCAGGGGATAATTTATAAGCTGAGCTGAGGTCCTGCATTCACACACAAATGTTCCACACTGCCACCCACCCTCCTGTACTAGTTTCCTCCCCATCTACCTCCTATCCCCTGAAATACAGACAGGACCTTGCCAGGGGCATGACAAATGAGCTTTACAGCCTCTGAACCAAGCACTTGACCAATAGTTTATGTTAATACACCAAAAAAAGAGGTACTGATACAGTCAACACATCATCAGGCATCAAAAATTAGATTTCAGGAAGTAACTGAATGCAAAAAATATTTTATCACTGTTCCAGAAAAAAAATCAAAGAGAATGGGATCTTTTTTCCCCTCCAAAAACTGTTGCCTACACTCTAATTGAAATATTGCCATTTGTGAGTTTGAGGTCTACTACCCAGTGTTTGTTAGAGATAGTGCTTTTTAAAACCTCTCAGCCATCCAACTTTATTTCTAATCTATGCTCCCAGTGCTTTAACGGTGTTCTGCTCACCTTGTAAACTAAAAGTGATTCAATCAGAGTGCATCAAAATACAAAAGACTAAGATTAGTAAGAGTGCTTATTTCTAAGTTAATTTTCCCCTGATGTGTTAGAATCTCAAAATGAGAATATTAGGCTTGCATTTGAGAGAATGGGAAGCTAGTCGTTTAAAGAAAAGTAATATGAATATTTGTCTTGATGGTAAACTGATGATATAGCTCATGAAAATTAATTTGTTAATTTGAAAATTCTAATAAAAGCACCCAAGCAAAACAAAGCAAATCAATGAAAGACTCAGTTCTAGAAAGAATTTGTAAGTGTGACCAACATTCCTCACAACAGAGAATACTGCAGAACAGATACATGGATGGATGGATAGGTTTATAGATAAGATAGATCTGTTCTCAGATCTCAAACATTAACAAAACAAGGTTTAGAGATGCTGTTATTAATTAAAGTTGATGAATATGCATGTTGAAGGTGGAAAACACTTTTTTTTCCCCTTGAGAATGCATCTCTTTTCAGGAAACTATCAGGAGTTTCTGGAGCATCATGGACACATTTTGAATCTGCCTCAGGTCTAAACACAGTCACAGGTTGTCCACAAGGTACATTAGAGAGCAAAGTTATTTGGTAATTGAGACCAACTGCTTCACTCTGCCACATTTAACATTGGGTGACCTGATTTTATAGAATGTTTTAGCTCAAATCAAACTTCGTTTGGAAAGAATGATCTCCAGATTCAAACTTATCTTTAGCTACAAAGACAGGAGCCCATAAGAAATAAAAAAAAAAATTGTCAGGGATGAACCTGGCTAGTCTGAATACGTGCCAAGTGGCAGAGGGAAGGAAGAGACCACCAGCTGGCTGTTATTCCAAGCACAGCCCATCTCACTTGCAATTACTGAACCTTACCAGCCATCCCACCAATGACAATTTGACCAATTTTAAAATAAGGGACCATTCATCCCAAGTAATGAATATTGAAACCTGGCCATCAGTTTGTGAACAAGTTTTTACATGTCTGTCATGAGGAACCCAAATAAAGAATATCCTTGTGATGGTGTCACTTCAGAAAAAAAGCAAGCAATGAACTACCACCCATCCAGGCAGCTACAGTAGGAGACCAAAGGTTGCATGCATTTAGCCAGCAAGGAAATGCAATGTTCTTTAAGAAAGGCATTGCCTGGAGTAGATTTTATAAAGAAACAGAATTCATGAATAAATAAACCAGATGGGAATAAGCCAGGCTAAGGCATTAACATCTCCTAGTGCAATGAATCCCCGATCTTGCTTGAGGGTTTTTCTACAAATAACAAACACAAAAACATTAATGTTGTACCATTGTCAATCATGCCAAGGACTCTATGTCCAGGAACTCTGATATGCCACAACACTGATCAAATCCACCAGACGTTAAGACATTCTTAGATTTCACCAGTTAAGGTACATATTGACTGACCTGATCTGAGTCTTTCACTTGAGAATTTTTCCCTTTTCTGCAACCACAACTCATAAGCAGTTTTGCATCTCCAATGACTTTTCCCTATAAGAGATAAGGAAGGAAAAACATCAGCGCAATCTGAACCACTGAATACCAAGAGCTCAGTACTTGTGATCAGGACTCTTCCTGTGCTGCTGGGAGGTTCACTTTCACAGAGGGGGAGCTCCCAAATTGCCAAGAAGCCTTCCCCAAAGGATAATATCACATTAGAGAAGTCACACAGAGGCAGAAGGAAAGCAAGGTGTGTAGAAAAAGACAGTAGGAAAGCAAAGCTGAAAAGAAACATGTTATTTTAACCCATGGTTTTCATACACTTGCATGAACAGGAACATGTCTAGCATGCTCAGAGAGTACAAATACAAAACTGCAGTGACTTGAGGAAAAGCTCACACACTAATTTTCTGTTCACCTTTACCAAGTTAATGCCTACTTGCTTCTAATGTGACCAGATTTAGTGAAATAAAGTCTTCAGGAGAAACTTGCTCTCAGTAGAACAATGAGTCCACATCATGTCTGGTAAACCCATGCCAGGAATCCAAGAGCATGCTCTCACCTAACACTGCTGGTACAGACTCTGCAATGACTGTGACATAGAATTATAGAATGTTTGGGTTGGAAGGGACCTTAGAGATCTCTCAGTTCCACCCCATGCCATGAGCACAGACATATTCCCCTAGACCAGATTGCTCCAAGCCCTGTCTAATCTGACCTTGAACATTTCCAGGGATTGATGCTCAAACCAACAGAGATTTGCAAAGAAACTAAGTCTACTTACTTTCCTTTTATCTGTAACCAACAGTCTGAGAGAGAAGCTGAGCTCAGATACCTTTATTTGAGTTGAAAACCCATCAGACTGATTGAGTGTGATCCAAGCAGCAAGGTTCCTCATGTTAACATGGCTCTTTTCTGGGGGTTATTTGAGTCACTTTAGTTCTTCACCAAAGTATTTTAGTTGCTTATCAAACCTGGACATCTTGATAAATCACCACAGCAAAAAGGAGTTGGGATTCCAGACTTGGCCAAAATGTTGCTTGAATTTAAACTGCATTGAGTCAAAAAGAGCCAGTGGAGCCTCCACAAATCACAATCACAATCACTTGTTTTTCCATAGGCATGCACACAAAGACATTGCCTACTTTCAGAATTTTGCTGTGCACAGTTGAAAAATAAACTCTTGGCATCTTCTTGGGAACAGAGGGAGAATCTGCTCATGTGCAGCCATGAGCAGTCATGAGATTTCAGCTGGATTAATTTATACAGAAAAGGAGATCTCAACACAGTTAGTGAGTTTAGCCAAGTGGAAGTGCTCTGCCCTAAATGATGAGGAAGGGAAAGGGCAGGATTAAAAGGAATTGCAGCTATTGCTCAATGTCAGGGCACAGCAGAGTGATGACCCTTGGTGGCAGGAGTTGAGAAAAGGCAGATAAATTTTTGGTCACCTTGGGAGAACTTGTAACCTGCCAGATGTGGGGACATTTCTTACTTGGTGAGCTCAGCATCTCACAAATCCCAGCAAGATCAGATAATGTGTAGAAATTATCTTTTTCTTTCCTTCCAAAACAGAAGCTGGGAAAAAACTAAGACACTGAAAAGGTTGTACTGATACCCAATCTGATAACTACCCAAAATGCCTCATGTTTGGGCTACTGATTACAAACTGTCACACTCTGAGGTTTTCAGGAGACTACTTCCAACTGGCCTTCTCTGCTGGAGACTCCCATCTGTCAAAGGTGTTTCACTCCTGCCCCATTACTACAATCCTTCAACAACTGGTCTGTAATCTACTGAAGTCATTTTTTGTTTTCTCAGAATGAAGTGATTAAACTATAAGTTAAAGCAAGTGTATTAAAATACTGTGTTAGAGATAGGAAACTGAGGCACAGGGACAGAACCCTTTATCTAACCACAGTGTACCTTCTAGACACCCTACAGCATATGAGACAAGTTAGAGCTATAAAAAGGCCTAGGAGACACACATTTCCCAAAAGGCCACTGGATAGCTTGGGGTGGCTATAGCATTAGCATACAGTTATGGTTAGGAAACTATATCCACATATGTCTCGTTCATGTTCAGCTTGTCCCATTGTCCTCTGCAAAGTTGTTATGTCAAAGAAGATAATCCAGCCCTTTTCTAGCCACAAGCCAAGGAAAATACCTCCAATTTTTTGACCCTTCTATGGCTCTAATGCCACCTGAGCTCATGGCAAACCATGGCCATGTTCTCCTGTCCAAACAGAAGTATCATCAGTTTTATTTAAGCGAGAGAAATCACAAGATGTTACCCATAACTACTGGAAAATCAAGACTACAAGAGAAATATGAACCCAAAACTTGAAAGTTTTTTTTCTTTTTCTCTGACAGTACAAGAATGAAGGGACTCTTCAATTCCCTAAGAAAATCCAAATTAAAGAAATGCACTGGATAAATAATCCCAGCTCCTTTTCCAGCTGCAGATGCACCTCTCTTAATGTGCATTGGATGAATGGGCTACTACCTCCACCTTATTTTAGGAAAGCTCCTTATGAGCAGATGCTTAATTTGCAGATAGGTGTCTAACATTAGGCAGCTAAGTTGAAAGGCAAAAGGGAAAAAAAAAGCATATGGACAACATTTGCAGCCAGTCGCAACTCTGTTCCAGAGCAGATGGAGGCCTTGTCATTCAGGGGTTTCCTCATATACACCAAACAGTTCAGTGGGGATAGGGAAAGGGGCTTCTGTTTGGATGCTTCTGTCTGGAACCAGATTAGAGGAAAGCACGCTTTTCCACAGAACACGCCTTGTGTTACATTAAACATGCATGTGCAACTTCAGCTTTTATTCAGCGATCTGAAACAGAGCCCTTCAGGGTGCTAAGGGTTAGTCAGTTTTTGTTTGTTTATCTGTATGTTATTTTACAGTTTCTAGTGCCCAAGGAGTTTGTTAAGAAATTAAAACACCTCACTGGGGCTATCCTGCTGTGGTTGTTACCTCCTAATATTTCCCTTCTTTCTTCATTCAGCAGTGCTTGATGCTCACAGGAGAAGGAGAGAACACCACAAAGAGAGAAGCCTCATCTGACTGGGTATACATGTTTGGTCTTAATTCATGGAGAATAATGTCTATGTTTCCTAGCCTTTTCATAACACGGTGCTATTGTTTAGAAGCAGGTAGGCACAAGGTTTTCCAACAGGGAAGATTGCTTTGCCTTCTGCTGGCTCACATCCACTGCTAGACATCACCCTTCCCAAGGCAAAAGAGCAAGAAGGCTCCTTGACATATGTCCTATTATCCCACCTCTTAGAGGGAATCTGGCTGGCCTCACCCACCTCCTTGCACCATGGGCTCCAGCAGTTGGCCAAAGTTTGCAGAAAAATAAGAAAAACCGTAATAATAGTAAGAGGCTTAATTATCTCAGCTGCACGGGTGACAGGAGCTGAGCAGCTGCCAGTTTTAACAGCCTGTGGTCGAGAAGGACTGAACTGCATCACCCAGAAGTCAAATGAGGGTCGGTCACAACTCGCTTCACGCCAGCAGCTCCAGGGGAGGCGCGGGGCACACACAAATCACTGCGGCGTTGCCCAGAGCCATCCCGTGTGGAGCTGCCAGCCCTGTTTAAAGGAGTCAGACACAAGGCACATGGCACCAGCTGGCCTCCAGGGAGCTGCCAGGCTCTGTGCTCTGGAGTTGCTGGCTGGGATTAACGGTAGGATCCTGTCTTCCAAGTATGTGGCTGGAATGCTCAGCTCCAGAGGTGAGCTTGGCTTAGCACTGTGCCGTGCACCTTGCAGATGCTGACAGGTCCAGCTGGGCTCTAACCTGCTTGGTTTTCACTAGCCTTTCTCTCTTTTGAGCAACAGCAATTGAAAATACTGGAAGCAGCTTTTTCCCCAGGGAGCTGGCACAACCACTCAGAGGGTGGTCAGGCACTGGAACCACCTCAGGGAAAGCCTCAAGTCTGCCAGAGTCCAAAAAGCATTTGGACAAGGTTCTTAGGCACACAGTGTGATCCTTGGGGCTGTCCTGTGCGAGTCGCTTCCAACATGGGATATCATTCTTTGAGTCTATGTACAGCACTGCAATAGCAAACTCTAAAAATCCCCATGACTGCAAACATGCCATTAGGAAGAACAGCACATTCAGTGTGTGTTACGGCTTTTCTGCTGTTCTGTCAGGGTGATCCACACATTTTGAAGAACCAGTACCCAAGTGCCTACAGTGGTAGAGTGGGAGAGAAGGGGGAAAGGAAGGGAAACAAGAACTGAATCCAAGGTGGAGGCAAGCAGCAGTACAACAGACAGCTGGTGTTTGGGTGGTGGTAAATCACCCTGAAATGAGCCTCTTCCCTCAGCTCAATGAGGCCTAAACAACAAAGGAAGGCACAGCTTGCAGCCGGACAGCCTGCTAGCCAACCACAGACACACATGACAGCTTCATTCAGGAGCCCGGAGTCAATACAAAAGCTCCGAAATCAATCCGACATCCTGCGACCTCAAACAATGCGCCAAATCTTCTCAGAATTGGAGCCCCAAATGAGGGGGAGCAGCATTCAAGGGAGATCAAAACGCAGGGCTGGCATTGAAAGGGACTAAAAAGGAGAAGAATGTTCCCAGTTTATTAATGGTGAGGTCTGGCCGGCTGCATCCCAGCCACCATAGGTTACGTTCATTAAAGGGCAGCGCTTTGCACGTATTATGCAGAGTGCCCGGGGAGTATGTGTTGTGTGCGTGTGTCCGCCGGCGTGCCCCTCACTTGCTAGAGATCAGGATGTGCCTTTCTGCTTAGCACTGTTGTCTCCATCAGAAATTCCTCCTGTGTGAACCGCAAACGGGGTTTTTTCCCACTTGAGCCACTGTATGGGCACAGACGCGCACACGTACACATGCTCTCTCTCATCCCTGAGCCTGAAAAGCATAAAGGAACTCAGACAGGCTCTTTCCAACTTAAAAAAAAAAAAAAAAAAGACAACACTTCATATCCCCTCCCGGCCATACTTTCAGCTCACACACACAAAATCTATTACAAAAGACCAAAGCATTATGCGATTGCCGCTACTGCTGATGGAGTTGATTGCTCCATAAACCCCACTCCTACATGCCATAAAGGACCTGGTCCCACAGCACAACAAATCCACAAAGGACAGCAATGGAAAAAAAAAGAAAACCTGCCTCAGTCCCTGGAGTTGTCCCCTCCGGGCAGGATTGCCCCTGCTGGGGTAGTTTCACTTGCAGAATCTGTCTTGCAGCACTACACAAAAATGGCACCCTTCCCCCTTCAGCAACAAAAAGGCCAAGCAAATCCTTTTTATCAGCTTCCCTTTGAAGGCAGGTGGAAAAGTATAATATAGACATACACAGGGAAAAAAAAAAAAAAAAGATAAATACCATTTGCAAGAGTACTGTTTGGATTTGCCTGCTCTAATTATCTTCTTTACAGCTGCCACATTTGAAAGAATCAGACCTTGAAAGTTTTCTCCTTCTTGGATGCACAGCCCAAGACGAAGGGCTTTATAGAGGAGGTCAGACTTGGAAAATATTTCTCTTTTCTTGTGCTGAAATGTTAGTAGATTAAGAGAAAAGACTGAAATTTTCAAAGCTATCTATGGGTCTTGACGCACATTTCCCATGAGTTTTTACTGAAGACGTGTCAAAGCTTAATCGCCTTTGCTTTTCAAGTGTCACACTGATCTGATATTCAGAACAGACATGGCTGAGCAAGCTCTCTCAAATTTGGAGAATCTCATACAAACAGAAAATGAAAACATTAAGTGCTCCTTAGGATGCAGCAAGTCCCATTGTATTTTATTGCAAATTTAGGGGAAAAATTAGAAAAAATGTGCAGGCTCCATCCGTGGAAGTGTTCAAGGCCATGCTGGATGGGGCTTTGAGCAACCCGGTCTAGTGGAAGGTTGAAACCAGATGATCTTTAAGGTCCCTTCCACCATAAATTGTTCTGTTATTCTATGAAATGATTGTTAAGGGTCCACAGAAAAAGTCTTTATGCTTATTCACACTTTATTCACACTGTTACGATTCTACACTGTTTTTGCCTCCGCTCTGGAGTCCTTAAAGACCACGAGCATGATCTCTATGTTGAGAAGACACCTCTAATTTTACTTTGTGGTAATCTCATACAGATGCCAGAGGGCAACTGGGCAAAGACAAGTGTAGCAGATGCAAACAAGGTTTTTCAAGGCAGGATGGAAGGTCTCCTCCAAGGGCAAGACAAGAGGAGGTGATGTCCAAACCCCAGGCAAGAAGACTGGAGCAATCCTCACCTGGCTTATCAACAGTAGGTCAAAAAAACTCTCCATTAGCATTTGTAGAAAGAGGAAAACTGCATCCAGTTTGGACGAGTGCCCAAATACATGCTAGATGAGTGTTAGGAAATGATGGAGGCTGCAACAATTCCTAGCACTGCAGATGAAACAGAGTCAACAGGGATCAAACGGCAAAAGATTCAAGATTAGGTTTTATTGTGAGGGTAATAAAGTGGAAACTTTTTTTAGATAATTAGCGAGTCTAAATGTACAGTTTTCAAATTCAGGAAAACTGAGCTTTTATTTGGATGAACTGCCTTTTTTGTTTTGTTTTGTTTTATCTTGCCTGCTTTAAACTCTGCTATTTAAATAATTTAACAATCTATCTTAAATATTTCACCAATAAATCACAGGCTTGTGTCTCTATTTCATGTTAAAACTAATCAGTGGAGGAGTGCCTGAGCTGCAAGTTAAAATTCTGCTCTACCAAGCCAGTGATGCATAATCATTTCTCTGCAGAATCTCTAGTGAATAAAAACTTCTCTGCAGAATTAATGCCATATAAAAAGTTCTTTGTGCAGGCTTAGAGCACAACTGCAAGGGCACAACTTAGGCCCCAGGATCATCTGCATTCTGCCAACAGGATCAGGATTTTTAGAGCTAATTGGTGTGTAGAGTTTTCCCACTCTGGCAAGCACAAGCATGGAGCTCAGCTGAATCTCAGACATGGGTGCATTGAGATGCAGTCTCATCCACCAGTCAGGATGCTGATAACTTGCACAGAGCTCCAAATGGTCCATAGGTGTGATGATTGTATGGAGTTTTGCTGCTTGTTCTCATCAAAGAGGAGCAAATAGAACAAAATTATGATGTTGTTGGCCAAAATGGGTGATTTTTAGGAAAGCCTCTAGGATGAAGGTGTTGAAAGTCTGTATCAAGGAACACCAAACCCACTGAGCATCAGCAGGAATAAGACTTCTCAAATTGCTAAATTGTGTAGCCATTTTAAACTACATTTTAATTAACCTGAGATTTAAAAGCAACACATTCACAAAAAGTAAGAAAAGTACACCTACCTCTCCTCACTGTCTCCCAAAGTCTGAGTACATCAAAACAAAGCCAGGAAGCCTCATATGTCTATAATTTACTGCAATTCACTCTAATTTTCTTCCTAAAACATTGAGACACATTTAAGGCAAGATTCCCTTTGGTCTCAGTCTGCGAAATCCAAAATGCATGAATGATGTGAATAGATAGCCAGAAGCTGATAGCTTACATACTGAATCCAAAAACAAATTGAGACAGAGAAAAATGAAGGCCAAAACAGAAGGGAAGGGGAAAGGGGAATCACTGTCAACTACATTGTTATTAAGCTGCCTTTAATTTTGTTTTGTGTCAACTTTTTACTTTGTTTTGTTTCAAAACTTAAAAAGTCATGGCTTTTGCTTCAAAGGACTGTTTAGTGGGTAATCTCACTTTGATGACCATAGGAGCAAAACATACACAATACTATTTGCAAAGAAAAAAATCATCTAAGCCAGCATGACTCCTCTTCTGCAGCTGGGCAAAAGCCTACACATCCCAGGTCCTAAACCTGGCTGGAGCTTGCCTGGGAAAGGGGGAGTGAGATGGAAATCAGAGACATGTCCTCCTCCTCCTCCTTGTTCAAGGCAGACATCCCCATCTCTCCTTCCCCATGTGCAGCCAACAAGACTTCCTGCACCAACTGACACGGAAACAGCTAATTTACTGCTTTGTGTCAGGAATGTAGCCAAGGTTTCAGTCCCCTGTGCCCCAGACTCCTCTCAGCTGGGCTGCTTCATCTCAAAAAGGGTCTTCCCTTCCTCCTGCCCCTCCCCTCCAAAACACACTCCTCCTCCTCTTCTGCTTTTGTAACTTATCTCCCTGCAAACCACTTCCCAACAGGAGTTGAAATTAAACAGGCTGCCCATATGCCATGGCTCACTTGTTGTCTGTTCCCCTCACTGCCATCTGGCCTATTTGCTCAGCCAAAGAGAAAAACAAAAATAGTGGGGAAAAAAAAAAAAAAAAGAAGGAAAGAAAAGAAAATAAAACAAAAAGGGGTGGGGGGGATAAGGAGAAGAAAAAGGATAAACCCAGACACAATGAAGACGATGAGGGAGGTGATGATGCTGTCTCTCGCATCTGCTCCTTGGCCAGGCTCCCAGATAGATCAGTAATGGAGAGCAGTAGAACCAGTGACAATTAACCCAAACATAGTCCTGTTTATTTAACCTGTTCACAGAGATCAACTCATGTGCTGCTCCCCTGGCAAGGAGGCACTGCACTCCAGCAAGGAGATTCCCACTGAGAGACTTCCAGCCAGAGGAGGAAAAAGGAGATCGTCATCTCCTGAACTGGGCTGGCAGATTCTCCAGGACATGATGCTGGGCTAAGATTTTCTTTAACTCTCCAAGTCACTTTATTTTTTTCCTATAGTAGCACAGGCTAGAGCAAGGAGAGGTGTGACTGTGAGCGGGGGGAAGTTGCAGTGGATTTTGATGTGCCCTAATTTCCCAAGCTCCTGACCCTGCAAAACCAGAGGGGAAAAAAAAGAAAGAAATGGCAATAAAGACATCAGAAGAGAAAAAAAATAAAGTTTTCCTAAAATACACCATTATTTCCACACTGCATCCTCAAAAAAAGAAAAAAATATCATCCCTGGAAAGTGCTGACAGCAGAGATTTTTGTTGTTTTTTTTTGAAAAGGGAAAAAGACAAGAGGCTGGCTCAGGGAACTGCATGGCTCACCATCACTAAACATTTGTGGCAGGGTGGGAGAAAATCTGTGGGTATAACAGAAGTTATGTTTGTTTTTCAAACTGAAATGAAAACTTAAAGGTTAAAAAAAATAGATTAACCTGAAAAATAGTTTTCCAAACCAGACAACTACAAAGCTGCTTAAATAGCAGAGTGAAAACGGGAGCAAGAAAACCACCTTTTCAACACTTTGTACTGATTTTTTTTTTTTTTTTTTTTCCTACTTGCAATGAGCTATTGCATACCTGTGCAGATGGGTGTCAAAAGTCATAGAGTTGGTCCCTCTGGAGGCAAACCCCACTGAGCCACGAGAAAATGATAATTACCACTAGAGCTGCATGAGATCATGCAGGGGAATCCCCTGCAGGGAGAGGCAGCTGGGGAGGAAGAGCAGACCTCCTCTTTCCTGGGGTTGTGTTTGGGCACAGATGCTGCCCAGAAGGAAAGGTGTGGCACAGACTGCCAGGGAGGCAGCACTTCCATTAGCCATGTCCCTACATCTGAGTGCTTCCCAAACACAGAGCAGAGAAGATAGTCCTCCTGAAGGCAGTACTTTCTGATTTAAGGTTGTGTTTTTCCATTGCAGCTTGACTCAACCACAGAACAAAACTAAAGAAATTGAATGTTTTTACTCATGAGCACTCCTCTAATTGCAAGCACTGATCTACATGAGCATTGTCTGTCTTAGGACCCCTATTTATCTACACCTGCATCTGTACATGTAGGGAAGCAAGATGCAGAGTGTGGAAAGGGTTGCCCTAAAGGAAAGGTTGCATTGAGTTTTCCAGCTGTTGGTATTGTGATCTCTAATGCAGTCAGAACATCATAGAATGTTCTGAATTGGAAGGGACCAACTACAAGGATCATCAAGTCCAACTCCTGGCCCTTCACAGAACAACCACAAGATTTGCCCCAAGATTCACATCATGTGTCTGGCACTAGAGAACAGCTTTTTCCTCAGCCAAACATCCCACTTGCAGTCCTCAGAAAGGAGGAAGTGCTTCGTGATTGCAAAATACTTTGTAAGAGTGGAAACAGAAACCAGAAGTTCACTAAGATCAAAACATGGCAACATTTCCATCTTTAACACTGCTGCAGTCACCTGCACTGCTGCAGAGGGGCCTCCAGATTTGGGAACCAATAAAAGCAGGGGGAAGTCCTCTGTGAGGAGACAAATTTCACCACAGGTTTTGGCTGACATCACCAGCCCATCCTTGCTCCACTGTTGTAGTTTATGATCTCACCACGAAGCACCTTTGTGGAATCATTCCCTCCTATCTCACTGTAGCCCATCCATTATCCTCTGCCTAATTGCTTCCACAGCACTGCTGCAACAGAGATATTTCCTACAGCTGAACATTTGTATTCCCAAGAGCTGGCACCTTCCAGGTCAAGTTCTCAGTTTTTACATTTGATGTTACTACTGCAGGAAGGTGCTCCAGAGAACAGAAAAGCACACGAAGACAGCAATCAATCTGATTCCTCCATTTGGATACTTCTTTAAACAAAAAGGGACTTGCTAAAGATCATATTACATTATTCTACAGGAATAGGGTGGAAGGAAGGAAAGAGGAATTGTGCTGACTACAATCTGTCCAACACTCCATTAAATCAGAATTCTCTCATTAGGGATAACAATGAACTGCAATAAAATCAATGAGAAAGCGGTGCAGCATGGAAAACTGAGAAGAGGAAGGTTATTTTTTCTTGTACTTTCATTTTGAGATGTGGGAGCTGGGAGCAATCAACACTGAGCTAATTGCATCCAAGCTGACTCCTGAACACTGCATCCCCTTTGAGGTCACAGTTTTCCACAAAAAAAAAACAATTCATCCTGTGAAGGGAATGAGGACCCTGGGCATTTTTGAATGGGTCCATAGGGAAAGCTCCAGAAGATCCTCTAACGTGTCCACTCACAGGATGCCACTTGTGGCAGGTCAAGGAGCAGCAAGTACCAACTTTCATCTCTCTAACTGGAGCTTCTGAGCATGAAGCCATCCCAGAAGCACATCTTTTCACATTTACACTCTATAGCAAGGTTTCAAAATACTCCACATCTCTGTTTGTGATAAGGGAACATGTTGTCCTCTCATGACTATGCTATTGGTGTGACACTGAGAAATTTTGGGGTCCTTGACTTGTCTTCCCTCTGAGAGGTTTTGTATTTTAAAAATCACTTTCACTATCTCTGATTCCTTCCTTTCTCCCATGTTTAATAACAATAAATCTTTTATAGGAGGGCCAGGGAGTAGTTTTTCAAACCAATAGTAGGATCATCTCTAACCTACCATATCTGAGGTGTTCATCTGTGACTCCTTGATTTATACAACAGAACTGAACACCTTCAAAGCTCTCCCATCAAATATTGGATTAATACAGCCATATGGAATCCTTCTAGACCTGACTAATTCACCTCCAGCAGCTACAAGACCACTAGTGGTGAAATTTAAGGGACCGTGTTTGCCGATCTTGGCCTCACAAGGACCAAAGGACAATGGTCACCTTCACAGAGGAGCTTCCCTCAGTGCCATATCATGCCTAAACATGAGGGGAAAAGGGACAACACACTCAGAGACTATTTCTGTGACAAGTTGCCATTCATTGGCCAAGGCAGCCCAACCACATCATCAGTATGAAGGGTCAAAGATATTAGAGGGGTCTGAAGCCTTTCTGCTGACCCGTGACAAGACTCAAGGGAATCAAATAAAGCTGTGGCAGAGGTGGTTTAGTTGGATATTAGGTAAATGTTCTTCCCCCAGAGGGTGGTTGGGCACTGGAACAGGCTCCCCAGGGCTGTGGTCACAGCACCAGGCTGGTGGAGTTCAAGAAGTATTTAGACAATGCTCTCAGGCACATGTTGTGATTTTTGGGAATGTCCTATGCAGGGCCAGGAGCTGGACTCAATGGTCTTTGTGGATGCCTTCCATTTCAGGGTATTCTGTGATTCTATGAAGACCTGAGTCCCCCACATCTCCCTGCCATGAAGCTTATGGGTGTTAGTGCAAGGCTGCCAGGCTTGTCTTAACGAGTGGGTCTTATCAGATTCTCACCTTTAGGGGTGCTTTAAGGCCATCTGCCATCCCCAGCTTCCCGTATCTACTGTCTCAGCATCTGTGTTGGAAGTTAAAAAAAACCCCAAGGCTCTGAGTCACAGTGGGCCACAAATCCACTGGGTAAGGCTGGACCTAAACCTACGCCTTCCTGCTGCTGCTACAACTGGATCTAAAACTACAGGAAACAGAATGGTCACATGCAAATCAGTGGCAAGCATGGGGAGATAGCCAGCTGCTGGCCAGGCAGCCTACTCTGCCTCAAAGAAAAAAAACACAACCAAAACTTCCTAAATTCCCAGCAGAGGCTGGGGACAGCCCAGGCAGAGCAGCAGATAGGGCTCCAGCCTCCTCCCTGGCCTGCCTGGAGCTTCAAAGGCCTGAATCAAAGCAGCAGGAGGAACTCGGATGCTTAGAAATCTTCAGTCTGGACTTGCTTTAACAATGGTGTCAGTAAATAAATAAATAAACAAACAAACAAATAAATAAATGCTCAATGGCCTCTCTTATCTGGCGAAATATGGCCAAGAAAAGTGTGTTTATTTTCATTTAAATTCCCTAAGGGCAATGTAGGATTTTCTGAGATATGCCCGAAGTCCAAAGAAACACTCCAATTTCTGTGTGTTTTCATTCTTTGACAGAAAAATCACAGTTTTGGGCAGGGCAAGGACTGCTTTGCTTTCATTCGAAGTCTGAGGGAGATCTTTCCAACCAAACTTCTCAAGTTTATCAGCTCCCACCCATGTTACTTCACCATCTTTCTAACATTTGATGTTCACTTTCACCCAAGCTTGGTTGTTGTATTTCCTTGAGGTGTTACAAGAAAAATCAGTGGGGGAAGGATGAAGTATATTTGCAATTCCTAAAATATTCCAAACAAGCAAAGTGTCTTGTAGGAGGCATGGATGATCTGAGCTTCTTTTCTGGTTGTAAAATGTTACAACAGGGCAAACAACTGAACAATGACATCAAGATATTGATAGCCCTTACTGCAAAATACCATCCCTCCCTTTAGCCCCAGATGTTAGGAACTGCATTGCTTTGAACTGTTATTACCCATTCCTCCCACTCAATCCTCTGAGAAGATAAAAATCAAGGTCTGGGCTGCTGAGTCAGATTACAAACACCCAAACAAGACATTTACTCAGACACAGTTGTTTTTGGTCCCTACTTCACTGAAACTCTGTGTCATGGGGCTTATAGAAGGCTCCTTCAACTTCTTTCAGAGAAATGAGTTGCTGAGAACTAGAAGCCACACACAGTGAGGAAAAAAAAATAAAAACAAAACAAGTTATTTTATTCTTCATTTATTTTATGAAGAAGGCAAATTTCTAAACTTCTGGTCAGAAACTGATTCTTCTTGATATAAAATCCTAAACAACCGAGTAGACAACCTTGTAGAAATATTATTGCCTGGAAGATAAAGCATTAGCCTGGAAATTGTGAAATATAAGCTTTTTGGAACAGCAATGCCATGTATGAATAACCTGTGGCAACTTGGGTTACAGCTGTGAGCCTCAGTTTCCCCTGAAAACTGATATCCAAAGTGGTCTGGCTCTTCCTACAAAAAAATAAAACAAAACAAAACAACAACAACAAAACAACAAAACAACAACAACAAAAGCCAAACCAAGCCAACCAAACAAAACAAAACAAATCAACAAAAAACCAAAACAACAACAACAACAAAATACCCCTCTGTAGTAACAGGTTGCTATTATGGGAATTATTTTAGAAATTAGAACATCTGAAATGACCAGACTCATCAGTCCTCTGAGAGAAGCTCTTTGCTCTTCTCTTTTTGTTTCATGAAAAAGTACAGTTTCTCACTCTGGGGTGAACTCAGCCTTCAGGTTGTTACAGCTGAAGACACCCCAGCAAAGTTTAGATTTTCCATTTCTCTTGGGCTTCTTCAAGTCTCATTTTTAGTTTCAGTTTATATTTCCTGTCTTGCTGCCCTTTCATTTTTAGGGTTTCAGATTTAAACAAAAAAAACCAAAAGCAGCGCTGACTCAAGATCTTTTTGTGTTTCTCTCATTTTGACTAGAAACCAGAACAGACCAAATAAAATGAATGATATCACTCTGGGGTTCAAAGTGCTTTGTAGATCTAACTCGTTTCTCACCGAGGATGGCGTGTGCTGTCATATCCTTTATTTGAAGGGAGAGAGATCAAAACAGAGGAAGTTTAACTTTCATTTTAAGCACAAAACCCATGTTTCCAATTCCTTGGGTTGCATGCTGGATACACCTGGGTTTTGAGGTTCAAAACTCTTTGGAATCTGAACCCCAAACCTTCATGTGAGCACGAAGCAGCACATGTGCTGAAAATATTAATGATTAAATAAAACCAAATCTCCCTTGCTCTACATACAAAGGATAAACATCCTTTTTGGAGGTGAACAGGGGCTCGTGGCTGAGAACCATGGTCCTTGCTGCAAGACACTGTTTTGTTGCTAGATATGGTTTTGTGTTGGTCTCAGATGCGCTGGCCTTTTAACATCCTCAAAACAAATAAACAATGACAAGTTTTTAACTGAATTTGATTGACTTCTCATCCTCTTGCTTGTTTTTTTTGTTTTTTTTTTCTGGCAGGGTAACAAATTACAAAGGATCAGCTCTTTAGAGACTGCAGCTAAAGCTGTTAAAGCTCCCTTGTTCCCTGCACTGTGAGGAGTGCAGAGGATGAGTGCTCACATCTTTATCCTAATTTCAGCACCTGGGAATTATTTCCCTTATCCTGCAATTTTGACCTCTTTTCCTTTCAGTGCCACTTGCAGTCAGAAAGCAAAAATCCAGTCCCAGGGGAGTATATGTGATGTTTTACATCCCAGAACAACACTTCAACACTTTGTTTTGGGGACTGCAAAAGGAGGCAAGACAATCACCTGCTTGAGTGAGCTCTTTGGATGAGGCAAACAAGTGTCACTTTGTTCTCCCTTGTGCAACCCAGGCACAGACTGAGGGGGGTAAGGGAAGGTCAAGACAGACCCGTGATTTAAAGGCAGGAGGATGGTTTGATGACTGAATGAGTCAGGGGCTTCACTTTCAGCTCATGCTGACACAGAGCATTATGCAGAGGGAGGCACAGAGTAATGGAATCTTTTAGGTTGGAAAACACCTCCAAGATCATGGAGTCCAACCATTCCTCCAGCACTGCCAAGGCCACCCCTGACCCATGTCCCCAGGTGCGACATCCACACAGCTTTTAAATCCCTCTTGGGGTGGTGATATAGCCCTCTGGTGAAGAAAATTTTAATATTCAATCTAAACCTCCCCTGGCACAGCCCGAGGCTGTTCCCTCTCCTCCTGTCCCTGTTCCCTGGGATAAGATCCCAAATCCCCCCCGGCTGTCCCCTCCTGGCAGGGAGTTGTGCAGAGCCACAAGGTCCCCCCTGAGCCTCCTTTTCTCCAGGCTGAGCCCCTTTCCAGCTCCCTCAGCCTCTCCTGGGGCTCCAGCCCCTTCCCCAGCTCCGTCCCCTTCCCTGGACACACTCTCTGTTAGTGCCTCAGTTTCCCCACTGTAAGGTGTTGACTGTGCTGCTTTATTCCCACCACAGGCCTCTTGAATCAAGGCAGAAATCTGCAGTGCTGAGCAACCAACACCCCAGCTGCTTCACAGCCACAGGCAGGAAAACAATCATCCCTTGCCTTGCTCCAGCAGCAGGAATATTGTCCCAACCCTGTCAACTGCTTTCCAGGAGCAGCTGTGGTGCAAGGCCAGCAGAATGGAACCCTGGCAGCCCTCAGCACGCTTCACTGGAAGCTGATCCACAAAGCTAGGCAAGCTTTCCTTCCTTTTGCTCAACAACAAAGTTTTGGAGCTGTTGATAAATGCTGAAGCTTTAACCAAGCTCATATTGACTATTAGGAATCTCTTGACTGCCTCTTGGGCATCTTTAAGGAGCACATGAGATTCTAAGAGCCCAAATGCAACACAATTTGCTGGCCACAAACTGGGTACACTCCTGCCAAAACCTTCCTCTGCTGCAGTTATGGCATGCTCCAGAAAACATTTTATAAGTCAGCCTCCCAGCTTTATGACAAGAGCATTTAGAAGGGAACGTAAACTTTGCTGACCCTCATGCTGCTTTTTGGCTTGAGGAGCTGTTTCTTTTTACATCTTTCTTCCCCTACTCCCTGACTCCTTAACTAAGACCATATTTCTGAGAAAGAAGGAAATTGCGTTAATTGAAACCTTCTCAGTATATTATCAGTTTTCGAAGGAGCATTTGGGGAGGGGGAAAGCTGAAGACTTAAGGCAGAGGGCATTTGCAGGATTAAATGATCCCTTGAAGGAAGATGTCAGGGTGTGAAAGGCCAGCGAACTGCTTTTGGTCACATCAACCTGGAATTTCCTCCTCACAAGTGACACCAGAGCTTCCCACCCACATCCAAGAACAAGCAAGGAATGCCAGAGGGCTGGCCCAAGGCAGAAATCAGTGCAGCCAACCTGTGATGCACCAGACAAACACAACTTCTCTCTCTTCACTTCCACAATGACTGTAATAGCCCTGTCCAGGCACAAGGGCACCATGCATTACATAGGCTTGAAACACAGCTGAGTATTATCCATGTTACAAGCAAATAAAATCAAGGGTTGAGTACTTGTCATGTTTTATCAATACACCATCAAATCTCATAAATCTCCTGTCCAGCAGATGGGACATGGATCCTCACAACATCTGGATTTTTCACGGCAGAACCTCCATCCTATAAGCTAGACTTGCAAATAAAAGTTTGACAGGGCTTGGAGGAATCTGGTCAGGTGGAAGATGTCCTTGACCACGGCAGGGGCTTGGAACAAGATGATCTTGAAGGTTCCTTCCAACCCAAACTTTTCTACAGTTCAATGAAAGAAAGACTTCTCTAACTGCAAAAACATCAAGAACTGGTTAGATTCTGCTTGTGACACACATCAAGTTCAGAGGGGCAACATTTTGGCTCTGCAGTTGCATAGGAAAAAGCAAAAGGTAAGCCCCAGGCTCCAGGGATTTCCACAATAATAAATGTAAAGCTTCTGGAAAGAGGTTTAGTGGGAATAGCTTTTTTATTAAAGTCCTCCCATCCTTCCCTCCCTGGCTGGCTGACTTTCCCTGTCTCGATCTGCAGCCTGCCTGAATACCACCCAAAATATTTTCTCAATTAGAGGAGAAAACAGGAATTTGCCACTTGTCTGCCTCTATTCTGCTGCCTGTCAGCATTCAGCAAATATTTCAATCGTAGCCCTTTGCATGCTGTTAGCCCTGCTCATTTAACCTTTGGCCCTTCCCTAGGCTAATCCATCGGCCTTTACCTTCAAACCTTTACAGCCAGGGGCTGACCGCAGGATGGGCTGGCAGAGAGGGGAGGATGAAAGGGGTGTTGTAAATGATAAGTTATGCCAGATTTCATTGCAGTTGAGGGAGGGTGAGCAGAGAGGACGGAAATTTCTGACCATGCTCCTCAAAGAATTTAACTGCCACCTACTGAGATTTGCGCTTCCATATCTGGGTGACGGTGAGGAAAATTAAAAAATTTTAGAAAAAAAAAAAAAAAAAGGAAGGAAAACCTCTGTCATCTCATCTCTCCTTCATGTGGCTGGCAGCATCCCGAAGCAGGTACCTAATTGCCCGTGGAGCCTTTGCTCTGCTGCCTCACCCGCTCTCCTCCCCGCCTCACGTGTTGCTGAGATTAGTAGCTAACAGTTCCGCTGTCAAAAGCCCATGTGATGAAAATAATGCCCAGAGCGCTGCCTGTCAGCCTCACAAATGCCTGCTCAGCTTTGATGGTGGAGGACCCCAAAATCTCTGCCCACCTGGCTTCCCGCTCAGCTGAGCATCCACTGTGGCTCTCCAGGGGCCATGCCCAGCTGCCCGCTCTATGAGAAATCGCTGACCCTTCCATCACATGGATGCTTTAATTGTTCACATCAGTATTTTGTTTCTCTCTACTGTAGGCAGTTTGCTGTCAGTTATCTGTCCTTCATATGTAATTAATTGTGCTGTCTCCTGGCTCATTAGAAACAAGCTCCTCTCCTCCCCTTCCCCCTCTCCCCCGGCCAAGTCACAGTGTGCATTATTTAGGTTAAATCATGTTTAAGTAACTACATAAATAGTAGGTCGAGTTTGCCTTTTGTCTAGGCTGAGACTGTTGCTTGGCTCCTTTCTCAAAGTGCCAGGAAAGCCCTTATCCCAGGAAGCTCTTGAAGGGAAATCCTCACTGGGCAGAGCAGCCGTGCCACTCCAGGAGCAGGGGAAGGTCCTCTGAGCAGAAGGCTCATTCAGTAGGTAACAAGAAGGAGTTGCCAAACCTTAATAAGGCAGGCATAAAAGTCAGCACTGCAGAGCAAAAATCATGCCAAAGGGGATTTTCATTGCCTAGCAAGAGATAACAGTGAGAGGAAGGTGAAGATTGGTTTGGTTTATTTTATTTTTTACTCTCCGGAGCTTACTGCAGCCAGAAAAATGCACCTCAAGAGACATCATTTCACACATAATGGGTCACCCACTACTACCTTACAACTACAGCACTGAAACTCAGGTGGTGCAATGCACATGAAAGACTTCTGAGCATTCATTCAATTAAGAACAAAATGAGTTTCTGAAGTGAGTTCCCTCAGTGCACTAGTTAAAAAAAAAAAAAAAAAAAAAAGAAAAAATATTGAAGGTGTGGATATACAGGTTCAATCAATCTAAAAACCAAGATGAATCATCACCTTGAACTCAAACAAAACCTTCACTGAACTGTCTTTTAGTGTTACAGTAGTAAAATTGAAACCTGTACAGTTCATTTGCTTATTTTCCCAGGCCAAAGCTTTATGTCCTTGTAAACCATTTCCTGTGCCAAAGAACCACTAATATCACCTGATGCAAAGATTTGAGGATTTAAATATCTGCTTCTATCTGGGAATAACCACTGACGGAACGAGCATGATAATGCTTGTTTCCTCGAGATTTCCAGCTTAGCTTGAGATTTAATCATCTGGAGGAGCTTCGGGTGAATCACCTGAACTTTTGGATACCAACTGCAGCCAAGACCTCCCATCCTCCTTGTGTGTGCACATCCTCGCTGATAGACCTGGGCTAGCCAAGTGCTTTAACTGATTGGACCAGGCTCAGCTCTGCTGGATTGCCTGCACAAAGGTTGTGAAGGGCTTCTGTGAAGACTTCCACATGAAAAGCGCTGCAGACATTTCCAGCGGCGTTACTCGAAACTAAATTACTGCTCAGGGAAGCTGTTTATACCAGCAGTGTGAGGCAATGAAGTTCTCTCCTCCTACTACAATCTGGGCACTGATGATGGTAGAACAAAAGCTTTCCAGGCTGCCTGTGACCAACGAATCTGACCAGTGACATGGGAAGACCACCACAAGGAGCCAGGGGCTAGTTCAGTTTTCCAGTCTGTCTACATCTGGTCCTCTGCTCCACAAGGGCTTAGAAAGGATGGGAAAAAAAAAAGTTGTTTTATCAAAGACCTTCAATCTAAACTTGCTGGCTGGGCTGAATACAGCTGCTGGTCAGGGAAATGTGCTGCAGTTGAGCTGAACCCCACAAAATGGTAGTCTGGCTTCCCAGCTCGCCCTCCTAACTCTGCTTGTACTGCTTCAGGGGACAGTGCCCCCACTGCTTTGTCTGATTTTAGACAGACAAAAATATAAACTGGCCACAGCTTGGTTCATCAGAAACACACTCAGCTTTTAGGTGATGTTGTATGATTAATAATATACGCTTTAAAAAAATAAAAATGTTCTCAAGAAGAAAAGGGGAAAGGAAGGAAGAAAGAAAAACATGCACAAGTGGGGGAAGGGGGAAAAAGGACAACAATCTGAGACTTTCAATGGGAATGTCCAAAAATAACACAAACAGGATCTCCCTGCCATCTGCTTCGATCCTTTCTGAATGGCTTTCAAAGCAAAAAGCCTTGCCAAAACCTGACAAACAAAGCACTGAGCATCAGTTTTAATGGAATACCAACACTGCGTTCTCTTTTTCCCCCTTTTTGCTTCATAGAAACACACCTTCCACACCCCTCCAGCTGCCAAATAAATGACACTATGCAAAAAAATTTGCTTCGGTTACGAAGCTGAATAAACAAGAAATAATTTTGCAAGTGGTCCCATATGTCTCTGCTTCTCTGCTTACAATGGACACTAATAAGATTTGCCATAACTAATTCTTTCTTTCACACCACTACTCTATTCTCTAACTTAAAAAAAAAAAAAAAAATTAAATTCTGCATATCCCATATGCATTTTTCTGCAACTTTCACACAGTTGAAACACAAGGGTTTGAATGGCAAAGTCCACCCTTCACAGCACAGACATTTTCAACTTAGTTTAGGCCTTTCAATGAGGCTTAAATGTGAGTTTTACTTCAACCTAAACGAACAGAAGAATGTGTGTCACTTGTTTTGTTTGATTTTCTATTCTCATTTAAAAAAAAAAAAAAAATTAAATTCTGCATATCCCCTATGCATTTTTCTGCAACTTGCACACAGTTGAAACACAAGGGTTTGAATGGCAAAGTCCACCCTTCACAGCACAGACATTTTCAACTTAGTTTAGGCCTTTCAGTGAGGCTTAAATGTGAGTTTTACTTCAACCTAAAACGAACAGAAGAATGTGTGTCACTTGTTTTGTTTGATTTTCTATTCTCATTTAAAAAAAAAAAAAAAGATGTCTAATGGGGTTGACGGGGAATGGGAAGGCATAGGAGGGCTGCAATCTTAACACCAAAGGCAGTGTGTTAGTGCACATGAAGTAGAAAATCTTGACTCCAGAAGAAATGTACTAGCATATATAAAACAAAATTCCTTGGCTGCAAAACCCAGCAACTTTGCTATGCTTTCTCTCAGCCCAGCTAAGCAGACTAAACTTCTTTCCTGCTTTTTTCTTTTTCTTTCCTTTTTTTTTTTTTTTTTTTACTCGGTTAGTTTTTTGTTTGTTGGGTGNTTGTTATGTTTTTTTTTTTTTTTTTTTTTGTTTTTTTTGTTTTTTTTTTTTGGGTTTTTTTTTTTTTTTTTTTTTTTTTTTTTTTTGTTATTTGTTGGGCTTCTTCCAAGATTCACATCTCTCCTGGCAAACTCAAGAAGCAAACACAAAACGCTTAAATCCACACTTCTTTGGTGCACTTTGCTCCCCTCCGCTCTCGGGATATTTTTTTTTTTTTTTTACGCACCGGGAGCACACCTTTGCCAGCGCCGACCCCAAACCGACCGAAAAAAAAAAAAAAAANAAAAAAAAAAAAAAAAAAAAGAAGAAGAAGCAAAACATCTGAGGCCTAAATTACTTGAACAAACAAAGGAGATTTCCCCGCGTCTCTCGCCCGCTGGCAGCTCCCCCCTCAGCGCCGGGCCTGCCCCTCCTCCCCCGGCGCACAAATGGCCTCACACCAGACGGGATGGAGGGACGGCTCCCAATTACACCTCTTTATTAACCAGGGGCCAGCCGGGGAAGGCAGGCACGGCAGCAGCGTGGGGTGCAGGCCGTGGCTGCTGCCTCCTTCGTGTCCCCCGAAGCGGGGAGCAGAGGTCAGGGGCGCTTTGCTGGGAAGGAGCCCGGCTGCGGGAGCTTGGGCCCACCTGCCCACCATGGTGGGTGGGCATCGCTGGGGCTGCCCGCGCCGGCACATCTGCGGAAGAAAAGGTGGCAGGAAAAGCCTGCAGGGAGCCCTGCTGTTCCTTGCAGCCTGTGGACAAGGAGATCTAGGGCATGGTGCGGGAATGACGCATCCGGCCAAGCCGTGGGGTGGGAGCAGGGTCCTTGGGGCAGCTGGGGCAGTGGGTGGTGGGGTGCCTTCTCCAGTGGCCCCGGGTGGGACACCTCTGTCTGCCTCAGTTTTCTGCTTCAAAACCTCCCGAAAGACCTGAAAACCTGTGTTCTGTTGTAGCGTTCGGAGGTGATACAGTCTAAAGTTGTCTCTACCCGTGGCAAGGGTTTCAAACTCAAATCATTCTATGATCTATAACAGTTACAGGGCGCTGCCTTCAATTTTCTGTAAGTACCATCCATCATCTGAGTCTTTTTTTCCCTGTCTTTGTGGTGATTCATTTTCTTGTTCTACTAGAAGAGACAGGAAGGTGTTTTTTGATGGTCAAAATCAAAACCCTTTCTTTCTCTCCTGTTTCAGCCTCAGGCCACCTTTTGCACTCACACATCAATGCTGTGGTATCACACCTGATGGTAAACTCTCTGAGCCCCTTGGGCCTCTTATTTACCCATCAGACCCTCTCCAGCACTGCCTGCATGGCTGTCTCCATCTGGCAGAGCCCAAATCCTCCTTTCTCCTTACCTCACTGTTTAAATTCATTTCCCACTGGGCTGCTGGCTCTTCCTTGGGAACAAAGCACAGGCCCCTTGAGCAAACAGTTCTACCCATCTGTGCCCAACAGCTATGACAAAAACAGCTCCCCATACCCTAAAGGTTTCCACAATTTTTCCCCAGACCTTATAACACACTTGTCCTTTCTGACCCCCACCCTACACTCAAAACTATATTTGGTCACTTTGTCCAGGCTTTAGGCTTACTTATTTACAGACCTTCATGCTACCTGTGGTCCTTGTTGAGTCTCTTTGGTGTCAACCTGCATCTGTTTTCACACAAGTGTCAGGTCTGTGGGCAGGCAGGAAAGATACAGAGAGAAAAGGGGGCTATAAGGGGAGCGTAAAGCATTGCTACTTTTTCTAACCAGGGATTAACACATGGTTTTTAAACAAGGGGACTCCCTTCCCAGCTGACAGCAGCAGCTGCAGCTTCTGACTTGCTCGCAGAGTGGCAGGGAATCGAATCAAAGAGAAAAGAAGAAAGAGGACAACTCTTCCTTAGGGAGTAGGAAACACAATACAAGCTATTCTAAAATCCCTGAAAGTACTGGCTTGGTTTTAGGTCAGGCTCTCCTTCCTCCTTCTGTCCTGCGTGCCCCCACCCCCTCACACACACCCCACTCAACAAAGGGAAATTGGTATTTTTCAAAATTCTTCTCAAAGCCAACCTGGCAGATGGTTCTTTCCATGCCGGGGAGGAACAAAAAGAAAAACCTGCCAGGATACACATCACTGAGATGTGACAAAGATGGGCATGGTGGCTGGCCTTTGACCCAGGGATTTCATAGGCCTATTAAACCATGTGGCCAGGATGGACTGAGTCGACTTCTATCTCCAGCACACAGCTGCTGTACCCCACGGGCTCGTGCTGAGTATATTAGATTAAGTGAGGTCAGATAGAGTGAAAAGAAACAGGGTTTCCATCTCCCACCTTATCAACACCCCAGGACAATCCTCAACACCAGCACCTAAGCATGTCAAAGCGAAATTCAGTGGCCAAATTAACGTGTAGATAGTAAAATACTTATTTAGAGAGTAATTTGCAACGGTCCTAGTATACCAAAATCTTGCATATATATCAGTGATATGAACTCCAGCAAATGCAGAAAGCCAAGCATAAATCACTGTCAGCCCTTCTACCACACTTAAATGCCTCAGTTTGAGCATCTGGCTGTGTTTTACAAGCTGGTCTCCTTTTTCTTTAAAACAACCTCTAGAGAACATGAACGTCCAAATTCCCACTCTCTTCAAGTGCACCCCAATTACAGTCCAGACCTCCACATCCCAAGGAATCCAAGGATGAAGCATGGCTGGTTATGCACTGCAGGTGCCTGCCAAAGCACGGGGAGCAGCAAAACGACGTGCTACAGAGCTGCCCTGTTCTTCACAGATTCCCAAGGAGCATGCTGGCAGTTGCTGTCCCCAGTGACTAAGAGCAGCTCCTGCCCACACCCAAAGATGATGACCTAAGGACAGATCAGTCCCTCCCCATCACCCTCTCCCCATTTCCTCCTGTGATGGTTGTGCTGTAGTCACAGAAGCAAATAGGCTTTCCCTCCCCCTTCTCCCCCCCCCACACTTCAAATCAAGAATATAATTACAAGTGGTGCAGTGGAATTCAGACCAGAGAGAGAAAAGGCTGGAGGGTATTTGTCCTGCTGATTACATAAATTATTGAAGAAAAGTATCCCATGGAAAGTAAGAGGCTGTCTTTGGGAACTTCACCAGCTGTGTGCTCGTGCACGCAACGTCAGAAAATGGACAGGACAAATTAATTATTCCCATCTAACCTGCGCACAACATGGGATGTAAGAACCAGAATACCTTGTCAATCCAACAGCATCAGTTCCCAGTGGACGATGCAATAAAGAAGTGCCTTCAAGCTCCCTGTTAATGTGGATTAGACAGGTGACTAATGTAGGGACTGTCCCTGCAGCTGAATAGACTTTGGTGGGAGGCAGAAATGAGGGCTGATTAAGACCCTGTTAGTGCTGCTGCTCCCCAGCAGAAAAAAAAAAAAATCTGCCTCTGGTCTACTTTTCTTAGTCTTAGGGTGACCTTTCATCAGATTACCCACCTGGGAATACAGCAGGTAAAATTTTAGTGAAGCTACCCACGCTGGCACAATGTTCTGCTGAGGAGCAGGGGAGACTACTGATAAAAGTTTATTTAGTAACCCCAGTGTAAGCTCTACCTCGGAGGTATGAGGAAACTGTTTCCTACACATCTTCCTGGGAAAGGTTTGCCAACCAGGTTACAGAAGTGCCTTCTCACAGAAGCACCAGCTAGGGAGGCAGTGACCCGCCCTTCGATGAGGCAAGGGTGTGATCCTGGTGACTCATGGAAGTCCAGTGCTTGGCCCTCTCCTTGTCAGAGTCCACAGCATGGAGAGAGGGGAGCCATGTCCTCTGGCTCATTTGCTTGTGCCACCACATTCCTTCTGAAAGCGAGAGCATTGGGCAAGTCAGAATTACCCATGAATCCCCTCAGGGCTGATTCTCATCTTTCAACCATGTGGAGGGAGAGCAGCTCACATGAAGTTAGGATGCTGCAAAGTGCTGAAATTCCTCAATGAACCACCCAAGTTTATAGTGGTAGAGTTTTTGTAACACCCAATGTCAATAAAAAGATACCATCTCTCTCTGCAAACCTTGCCACCCAGTGAGACAGAGCCATGAGAAACTGATGAGAAGATAATTAGTCCTCCAGTAGATATTCCTCATTCAACTCTTACCACATTTTAGGGTTTACAGACCAGAAGGGATTATTAAGGGCATCTAGGTCAACCAATTGCGTGCTGGCCCCAAAACTCCACCCCCTTATTTCTGCATCCAGCCCTAACTCTTCCCCGAGATAAGTTTTATTTTTAAGTGAGCAGTGAAGATGCAGAGAGTTAACCATTTTGAAACAGATTGGTCTGTTTAAATGACAGCTAGAAGAGGACTGGTTTCCAGAAGGGCTCTGCACTCAGTGCTTGGAGACCAAGCCAACCCTGGGAGACTCAACTGTGTCGTGGTTAAGCAACCACAGCTCAGTGAAAAAAGTTTGAATGTTAACCCAGCCTGTGACAGGTTTCTTGAGTGAGTCACTTAATCTCATTGCTCTGTTTCACATTCTGTACTGAGACAGGATGGTTCCAATTATCCTTCTCTCTGCAGAACTTGTGAAATTCTTGCAGGAAGACAGGCTCTCCTGATGCCTTCCTTTGTGCAGGACCTGCCAACCGCAGACATTGATGCACAACAGCAGCATGGGACAGCACCTTAAAACCCCATTTGGTTCTGAAAACACAGCTGTGGTTGACTGTCTATCTTGAATGGCCATGTCCTCATCTTCAGCTAACCCATATTGGCCACAGACCAGGCCAGATCTCAGGTATGCAATCCCATTTGCAACTTGTAGTAAGACACTTTAGCCCTCATGCTGTTCTTTTCACTGCTAGCCCATGGCTCCAAGAAAAAAAATAAAAATAACAACAAGATGTTTGGACTGATACTACTCTGCCCAGTCTGGAGAAGTAGAGTTTGCTGTCCATCCTAATTGAAGCAGTGTCATGCTACTGGTACATGCACCATGGCTTGAGAATCCCTTTCCTCATAGCAACCACCTGCAACTCAGTCTACATATAACCACCATGTAGAAATAGCACTTTATGTCCTGAAATGAAGAAGCCAACAGCCGCTGGCCTAACTCATGTTAGAAGTCATGGCAAGAAATGGAAATAACGCCCTTATTAAAACACAGCTAACTGAACTCATCCTCGAGGGTCATATCTGAGATGGAAGCATTTTAAGGTCCAAGAGTTGGAAAAGTCTCAGCATTAAAAATCAAAACAATTCATGTTTATGCTGGATATTTTTAGACCAGTTTCCTAAGGAAACAAGGCTAACATGGTCACACTGTGTTTATGTGTGTGTGAATGCACACACAAAGTCCTTGCCTGCCTCCACAATCCTCTCTCCTCGATATTTTTTTATTATTTTGTCCAGTTTTGATCAAATATGATGCAAAATCACAGTCTTTGGGATACAATATTCTAACATGTTGTTCTCTGGCCAGAGGAAAGGGATCTCTGAGAGGATCTCAAAAAGGACTTGGCTGAAAATTCATTCATTACTAGACACCAGAGGAGTCACATAGGAAGAAAGTGATCAGAAACCAACCTTCACAAGTCTCTGTTCTTTTAGAAAAAGCAAAAGAAAAGACAAGCTGAGGACATCAGGTAAAGACATGCTTTCCATTCAAATGAACTAAGATGGGCCCAGCTCACTGTCTGGGCAGGAGAATGGGGCCAGCAAGAAGCCCATCTGGGAATGAAGCATGGGAAGAATTAGACCTGACCTAAGGGGGCTAGCTGTGTGTGTTATGTGTGTGTGTATTTGTGTGGAAAAGGAAGTCAAAGTGAAAAGTGTGCAGGTAAATCAGAAGGTATTTGTGGTCAGGCATGCCTGGAAGGGGAGGAAAGGAAGCACTGCAGGCAAAAGCTGATGCTGGAAGAACACGATCATGTACATGAAGGACTGACAGCCCAAAACCTCTGCAAATGAAAACACAACCAGTTTGCAGCCCTGGGTGTAGGTGCCAGCACATCACATCTCCATCTCTGCTAGCCTGGAGGCCATGGTGCTTTCGAAACAACACATGTGCAGCAACTTGGCCAAGGGTTTGCACCCCCTCCTCCTGCAGTGTGGTGACTGGGGCTAAGGACCTCCACCTGGATCCCTGCACTTGTCCCAGTTGCTTCCTTGCAGCACCTCCTCAATCCCAACACCAGGTCTGTGGATATTTTGTCATAGTTTGAAGAGAAAGACACAGCACAAGTAAACAAGGAAATGTCACAGAAGGCCATCGAAACTCAGCTGTGGGAGGGAGAGACTGCTACAAAACAAAACCTGTCCTCTACGCAGACAGCCTCCCCAAGCCCTGGTCATATGGCAGCTAATCAAGTACTCCAAGTCTTCCTTGTTTGGCAGTCTGTCTGTGTTCAGCAGAAAAAGCCTGCTTACATTTCCTCAGCCCATCCCTTCACAGACAGATGTTTGCTCCTTTAGCACCCACTTGACTGGATTTAAAAAAAAAAAAAAAAAAAAAAAAAAATCACAATTCTTTGGGAGCAGTCAGAGCTGAAAGACGGGCATCAGCTGGCTCAGGCAGAGCACTGAGCTGGAAAAGACACTCTGCCTTAATCCTATCACAAGATATCCAGGACATGATACAAGACAGACACTTCTCCAGCAAGCTTTGGAGGAGAAGGAAGGGTTAAAAGCTGGGCTCGAGCCCTCCAGCTCTCCATGGGGAGGCTTTGAACCACCTTCAGGTGGGACCAGGCTCCTCCAGATGGCTGTGTGGGGGATCAAGATGACTCAGCTCCCGGTGTGAGCACCTCCGGTGCCTTCATGGACCAAGATGAACCTAAGTGGTTCTCAGCCCCTGGAAAAACTGGTTTCTTAAGTGAAGAAATTAATTTCTTCACAAAAACATAACAAAAAAAAAAAAACAACAAAAACCCAAAACACCAAAAAAACCCCCATTCATTCTTGTTCTTTTTTTTGCGGTGATCCTAGGATATGTGAAGTGGGAGACCATCAAACTGCAACTCTTTCATTTGTGCCTTCAACAGTGCGGTAGAAAGAAACGCTAGCCTGAAGGGAAATTGGGATGAGTATCAAAGAGCTGAGTTTGTGTAGCTCTGCACCCATGTGCTTGTGTAGAAAGACTAAAAATGCCAGGAGCCTCGTGCCTGTTAGAGCAGCTCTACATTGATCTCTCAGCTGTTCAAGAGCCAGTTTCACCTTGCAGGCACTCCTCCACTGTGCTGGCACTTCTGGGGCTCTACCACTATACCATAACCTGGGAGGAGGCTGAGCAGGTACTAAATCAGCACAGAAACAGGTCCAAGCTGGAAGGACTGTGGTTGTTCCATCCTTTTTTTGGAGGCGGGGAGGGATGAGGAGAGGGAGAGGAAGAAAAAGCAGCTGTAAATCAAGCCCTACCACTTCAAGCATGTACAACTAACACACACAAGTGCCTTCTTTTCCTCGGGAGCGAGCACTCAACCCCAGATCACAACAGGAAGAGCTGACTCAGATGATATCTTGCACAGGGATGCCCCTAGCAAAGAGGGATAAGCATGCATGGTGAGCAATTGGATGATCATGCACACAAATCACTGGGGAGATGAGTCCAGCACAGGGGTAATCCAGCAAGAGCTGCAGATGCACATGAGAACCTGGAGGGAAAGTGCAATGTGCAGTCATCAATAAAAAGAAGAGGGAAGGAGAGGAGGGGGAGCACTTGTGATCTTCTGTGGAAAAAAGGAGGCGTGCAATGATGCCTTTTCACTGGTCCTACAATCACGAGCCAGGCACAGTTAGGTGATAAAAAGGGGTTACCTTTACCAGCATCCACAATTTGCCAGGTGGAAAGCACCAAAGATGGACCCATAGCTTAACACATACATAATTTTTATATGTTCAGCAAATTATCATATCTGATACATTTAGCAAATTATCAAATCCCCAGTTAGAGATATCAGTGGTGAGGTAATTCCCTCCCGTTTCAACCTTCTTTCAATTCTCCCTGTTTTAGATAGGAACTAAACTTTGTTTATGGAAATGTGCCTGGGACAGCTAGTTTCAACCTTGGCTTCCCCAAGGATCTAACCTTGGATCCCCAGCTTGGAGACACTAGGGAATTTATTTTGTCTTTCTGTCTAATAGAGTAGGTCAAATGCTATATCATAGGCTACAGAGCAACAACTATATGTATAAAGAATATAGAAATATAATAAAGGTATATTAAAAAAAGGCAAAAATCAATTTGGCATCAATGATGGTGAAAGCACATGAATGAGAGAGTCTTCAAGGAAAGGTTGAAAAACTTTGAAAAAGTTGCATGTGTGGGGCACTGAAAAGGAAGACTGTGAATTGAATTGCAAGGGAGAAAGTGTTAGAACTGCTTCCTGCAGAGAAATGGCAAACACCTACAGAAACTCAAAGAGAAAAAAAAAAAGGCATTGCTAGAAAATCCAGAGATAGAGTTTCCTCTGACTACACACAAGGAAGCTTTACTTCCAATTGACTTGCTGCTGTGCTTATCTCTCAGCAATAAAATGCATTCACCCATCCCAATCTCTCAAAAAACCCTAGTGCAGTAATAATTACAAAATCACAAGCTTATATCCTCTGAAGGACGTTATGCATATGATGAAAGCTGCAAAGAAATTTTGTCAGGCTGTGCCTAAAGAAATAAGGGGTGGAAAATGTAGTGTTTAAAGACAGAAGAGAATAGGGGGGAAAAAAAAGCAGGGAAGGGACAAAAAAAGGAAATAAAACAAAACCAGAGAAATAACTGTGCATCTGGGACTTGTTAAATGCTACATGGCAGGCAGGGAATGCTGATAGGTTGCTTCATTGCCTTTGGTGCCACACTTTTCAGTATTCTTCCAGACTGATAACAAGTTTCCTTATCTGAAGGAAAAAAGCACCTTTAGTGTTGCTGAGGTGGTTGACTCGAACAACACTACTGCAGGTGAGAGAGCAGCAGCTGCAGGGCTTGCCAGCATGCCAGCAGGACATCCTCTGGGCTTCTGGCTTTTTTCTTCCCTCCCTCTCCAATCAGACTAAATGAAATGGAGCTATTTGTGGGTTTAGAAGTGGCAACGATTCAGCCCACTCCATCCCCAGGTGCCAAAGGGTTGAAACAAGAGAAAACTCTTACAGAACATTTGTGCACTTTCCAGTTGCCACACAAGCAGCCAGAGAAACAGCTCTAGCTATAATTCAACTTCTGAGCAGCCCCGGGAAAAGGGTTAGGAAACTACCCTTACTCTTTTTTTCAAGTAAGGGAAGCCGATGTGAAACTTGGAGTGGTCTGGACTTAAAAGAAACCCCCAAAAGTTGTTGGGTTGCAGCCAGGCATTCATGCCAGCAGAGAAGAGGTTCCCAACGCTGGTAGTCTCTCCTCTGCCTCCCTCCCCACTCCGGGGCATCAGCAACTGCACCCAGCAAGATCCTCTCTTGAATTCCCTCCCCTCCCATTCAGGATCGCATAACATCCCTGGGGCGGTTGCTCACACGGAAAAGCAACATGAGGAAAGTATTTAATGCATGTTTATGTCTTTTAATATAGTGTAGCAGCTGGAATCAAAGGCAAAAACCCCGGGCCTCAGCACACGAGAATCGTGGCTCTCCACAGAGTCCCCTTCTAATCACCGCTGCTCTCTGGACCACAGCTTTAGAAATTAGGCACTAACCCCTATTGCCTAATTAGCAGAGCAGTGTAAAGCTTAGGAACAGGCATATCTTCTTCCTCCCTAAGTGGCCACTGAATAAATGCTATATCCCCAGTTCACAGTCGCTTTTTACATTGCTGGCATTACCAGTCCTTTGTGTACCCACATGCTGTTACTTAAATTGCTTCCATGTTTTCATTACTTGCTCTCTGTGCTGAGTGTATTGAAACTCCTGCAAGAATGCTTAAGTGGTATTTCAAAGCACTGGGGACTGCTGGAGATGTAGCTGGAAATATTATGCAACAAGCTAGCGGGATTTTTCAAGTGCTGATAGAGTTGGCACTTCCTCAGGGGAAAAATAAATTTGGGTGATACTTCACGATGTGCAGGACAGCCACTCCCACTCACCAAAGGCACAAGAATGGCACTTGCAGCTCAGTCTGTGTATATCCTCTGCATCCACGAGCAAGGCGGTAAACATAAATAATGCTCCCATGTGCAAGAAAAATGTGTACATTGGGCCAAACTCTCCTGGCAAAAATCCATAAAGGACAGTGAATTTATGCCAGCTGAAGGCCTGTCCTGTTCTTTAAATGTGTTGTTCCCTCCTTCTGCTGCCAGGAGCTGCTTTTCTGGAGCTTGTGCTGATTAAAGCAACAGGCAATCAAAACAGCCTAACGCTGAAATTTCAAAACCGCCAAAACCATTTAAATTTGACAAATCACTTTTGTCTTCCCTCCTCACAACCACTACTGCAGCTCTCAATGGTTCTACAAGTAAATGCAGAGGGGTCCTGCATGCCCTGCTCTTCAAGGGAAACACACAGATAAACCAGAGGGCTACATCTTCATGCGAGTTTTAACTTGCTGTTTCCTCCTAGTTATCTTCCCCCCAAAAATTTCTGTACCCACCACAAAATAGACACTGGCCACAGAAGAAATCACTCTGCCAGCACAGGAACTTTTCTCCTACTCACTCCCAGCCTCCCTTTCTGTAGTGCCTTTGATCACCCCTTGATGCAAGGTGCTCACAGCCCAGTCCTGGCACCCCACGAACCGAAGGGCAGGCAGGTGTGGAATCCCCCTGGCTGCAGGGACACAGGTCATTCCCCATCCTGGTGATGCAGGCTGTAGGTCTCCATCACACCCCTTGAGATCACAGCACTGGGGTCTTCCAGACCCCTGCTGGGGACATCTCTGCCGCAGCTGCGGCTCAGCAGCTGCCGCACGGCAGCAGCCGTTGGGTGTTATGCTAATAGTGCACCGAGGCAGCAGCCTTCTCCCCATCTGCTCAGAGCACCCACCTGCTGGGTGCTGGGGTTGTAATTTTTTTTTTTTTATTTGTTTGTTTTAATGGCCAGATTAGACCAGTGTTGACCCAAAGCGCTCCCATCTTGAGAACAGGGTGTGTGTGAGCACAGCCCCAGCCAGCTCGGACCTCACAGCACAAGTGCAAGCTGGATGCAGCCGTGTCTGAGCCTTGATCTGTTTCTTTCAAACTCCTTATCCTCCTGCAATTAAAGTCATCACCCTAAGCATAACCGTGCTACAAGGTGGTTTTTCTTAGCTATTGTTCCCACAGGGTTTGTTTGGTTTTTGTTTGGGGGATTTTTTTGCACATAACTTCCTTATGCTTAGCTTTATTTATTCAACCTTTTGGATGACCACACAGAAAAGAACACACCTTCCATGCCCATCAGACTGGGTAATAAATAGAAATGAAGGCTCTGATTTTGTGTAGTCATATTCTCCGCAGTCCATTCATGGTAGGCAGGGGGTTGCAGTTCTTTTTTTTCCCTCTACATTGCTATGGAAGAATTGCTTGTGACACCCATGCTGTCACTGAGCATAGTCTCATAAAACTGCTGCTTCCCCAGAGACCCTAAAGCATTAAGGGAGGACAGGAAAGTGGAAATTAGACATTTTTTGGTGCTAAGAAGGCAGCCCATCCTTTTCAATAGGTGTGAAAATCTCTTCTCAAAGTGTTAGGGCCAATCCTCTTCCGTATTAAAAAGAGCTACCTCTTTCATGCCCATACACTACATCATTTGAAAGACTATGAACAAAAAAAATCCCCTTGATTTTTTTTTTTATTGGTTTGTTTTCAAGTTCAGCTTGTAAGAAAAGTACTCCAAAAGTGAGTGATGTTAAACTCCCTGGGCTCTGCCTTGAGTCAGTGGGAAATGTCAGGGCTAAAAAAGTGATTTTGAGTCTTGAAAATTTTGGTCTAAGTCTGCTGAGGAGGATTTCTCCAGGAGGAGGAAGCAATTAGCCTCTTCAAGGCTTGACGTAGCCCTTTGAGCACCCATCACGTGTATAAGGTATGGGAGAAGAAGGATCAAAGCTGCATGAGCAGGAAAACCAAGCCATGACTCAAGCTCTGATCAGCGGGTGCCTAAATCCCAGATCAATTTGTCCAGGTTTTGGAGACACTCATGTGTCTTTTATCAAATCTGGGTTCTGTCTGAACTCATCATGAAGGCCACGTGTTACTAACGAGGCAGAGATGAAGTATTTTTACTATGACCTGACAAAGTATATTTGGCTAATGCTTAGGAAAGAAAATATCACTAATAGAAAAATTTGTGTCCTCAGCAGTGCTGCTTAATACACTTGAACTAAATTTGGTTTATGTACTAAGTGTAGGCGACACTACAGAAAAATCAAGCCAACAGCAAATCAAAAGGGTGGTCCTGAAAACAACTCATATGAAGAAAGGATTTTCTTTCTTTTCTCATCCCTAAATAAGTGAAAAAAGAAAAAAAAAAAAAAAAAAAAAAAAAAAAAAAAAAAAAAAAAAAAGTTCAATTTTTACCCAGACTTAAAGTAAATTTCTCTGGAGAAGGATATCTTAAGAAAATTATATGCATCTGGAAGAAGATGAGACTTATAAAGCAAGTATTTTCTGTAGCATAACTATAGTGCTACTCACACAATGCTGTAATCAAGAATAATGGAGCCCATCACTCAGAATATAGGAATGAATTCAATTGTTCACCATGCGCATACCTCTATTTTAAAAATGCAGTTGAATGCTTTAACTGCCAAAAGGCTTGAGCATTAGTGCTCAGGCACAAAGCAGTTTAGAAGTGGGCTCCTTCATTTCTCACTCATGTAATCATTAATCTCAAAACTCAATTACATACAAAAATAGAAGAGGCCTGGTTGAACTTTTGATCTCTTCTGAATTGGTTCATCTGAAGGATAGTTCAAGATCATTCCCGATGCATATGTGGCAGTGCAGGATGATACTTGCCTTGTGCTATTCCAAGGCCAATTCTTGCAAAGGCTATGCCTTGGACACAGATTGTTTGAGAAGATTTATTCCCCTCTCCCTCTGCTTCTGGGAGAAACTGGGAATATGTAAAAGAATGGGACCTACCTTCTTTTTGGAGTGTGATCTGTCCTCCTCTTTAGCTGTTTTGCTGTTTTTCCCAGTCCTGGAAAGCTTCTGCTCCCCAGACTGCTTGATGGTGATTTTGATCTCGGGAGGGCAAATATAGTTCTCCAAGTTCTTTGGGGGCTTCTTTGCTCTCTTGGTGGTCTGGATCTTTAGTTTTAAACTCCCCTCCGTGAAGTTAGCCTCCTTGATGGAAAACTCCTGCTCCTCCAGGCCGTCTCCCGCCACCCATTTCTCACTGTCTGCATTGGAAGTAGAATCCACGTCTCTTCCAGAACCCAGCTCATCCTCTTCCTCGGGCTCCAGCCTCTCGCTGCCCACCGGGATCCCTTTCCCCGCGCCTGCCGAAGACAGCATCGTCTCCCCTGCACAGCCCGAGACAGGCGAAGGCTTCGTAGAGGTGACAGCAGCTGGCAGAAAGTCTGCTTCACCTCCCCTTTGCCGGGAGCTGCTCAAAGTCTCTCTGGGCTCCATGGCAATACCACAACTCCCTGGAGTTTGGTCGGAGGGAAGGGGAGTACAGGAGGGGATGAGGGAAGCAAGGGCAGATATGATCCCAGGGAGCGAATGGCAACTGTCCACCAAATTCAATGTCCCGGTCACCCAGAGGCTGCAAGATGCTCAGAAGAGACCAAATGTGCCACTGTCAAAAGAAAGGAAAAAAAAAAAAAACAAGAAGAAGTTAGCATGTACACACACATATCAAATGAGTGTGGAGATGTCTGAGACAGGACATGGGGCACATTCAGGCTTCCCCTGCAGCATCAAGGGCTTTCCTTGAAGCAAAATGGGAACCAAGGCTCACCAGCATTTCTGAGGGCTGGATCTGACATCACAAAGCAACAAACAATAGCCAGGTGTATTGTTAAATTGATGACAAAGAACATATATTAAAAAAAAAAAAAAACCAAAAAAAACCCAAAGAACAAAAACAAAAACAAAGAACACCCAAACTGTTGTCTAAATTCAGACATCTTCAGCTCGACTTATGCGATGGATGAGGGGACAGCCAGCTCTCTACACCCATGAACCTCCTCATTACCTCCACATGCTCACTGTCACAGGGTTTCCAGTGGGGAAAAAAGTAAACTCAGACACTTGCCTTGGGTTAAACAATAACCCAGTGACCAGAGCACAGAAAACGTGGTGCTGCCCTCTGAATCAGCAGCAGTTTCAAACTCTCTATTTCCTCACTTCCTAGATGTGAAAGAGACATGCCCTTGGCTGCCAGCTATTCTGAAGGGAATCCTGCTTTGGATGAATAATTCATTAGAGACCGACTGCAGCCCAAGATGCTCTGTGGGATGCTGGAATTGCAGAAGGATCCAACTGGGCTTCTTTCAGGGCATATTAGTATCCCAAGCATTGAGGTGCATGGAGGAAAGCTAAACTAAAGGTTTTCCAGAGTTCCTCATGCCCTCACTGTTCTGTGGAAAATCCTTGGGTTGGATGATGCACAGACTGTGCTCTCAACCTTGCAAATTTTATCTTTCTTTAGAATATCAGAGAGGGAACCCTTAAAGACGGAAACACTCCTGCCTGGTACCTTACAGAGCCTCAGTTAAAGGTAAAGGGAGAGGCCATGAATGTTCAGTTGAGGCAAAAGTTGTACTACCCAAGGACATCTTGTTAAAAGTAATACTTATGGGGTGTTTTAAAAGGTATTGAGGTGCTTTCATGCACCCTCCCTAAAACTCCCCTATTGCCACACCACACACACACCCCTCATGGCAATTTCAGCCACAAAATTAGCAGAAGAATCCACAAAAGTGTAAATCTACAAAACCAGTAGAGAGAAATAAATATATTTTCCACTACTTTAGGAGAAACAACTCCCCAGTGGATCAGAGGAGTAGCACTTCTGGCAAATGGAGGCAGAAATTGGAAGGCACTGCCAGGAGTAGGTGGTGGGGGTGCAGACTGGCTCTTTCAGGAGTAGCTCCCTGCTAGATTAGCTCAGCTACACTTGACCAACTGCCATCAAGATCTGAGCACAGCCAAGGATTTCCCAGGTCATTCTTGGCAGCAATGTGCCATAGAGAAAAAACAAAAATTATCTTGCTACCTATCACCAAATCAGAACAACAGTGCCAGTGTACACTACTGTAAAGCACAGCTCACCTAGAAGAAACACATGTCCTTATACCACTGACTTCTTTTTGCTTTTTAAAGGTACCTTGCAGGAGCTTGGAATTCAACAGGAAGGAATAGCAAGTGTCTCTTATTAGTTATAGACCCACATTTGCATTGGAGTGTGGCCATGTGTCACTTGCTTGACCTGGGCACGTATGGCTACCTGTGAAAAGTCCTAAGTATCCTAGATCTCCATGAAATCACTAGGGGACCTCCACCCAGCTCCCAGCAGACACAAATTCAAATAAAGTTCCCATAAATAGCACAAGCTGACAACCCAAGCAGAAAGAAAAAAAAAAAAAGAGAAAAAAAAAACGAAAAAGAGAGAACTTGTAGCTGCCATCTGGCCTTAGGGATGGTTTCTGTAGCTCACAGGAGATAGAAATACGCCACAAAAACACTTATACTTGAGATGCATATCTCCTGGCAATAGTGGAGAGACTCATTTCCAGAGCTGGTGTCACTGGTCTCGTTTGAGATGATCTTGAGGAACTAACAGATCCAAGGTCTCATGCATGCCTGCCCTGACTCACCCTGTGGTCAGCTAGCCTCTCCAGTTCAGCTCTGGGAAGCAAGGATCACACTTATATCCTTCAATCCCATTGCAGAGTGGGCTAATTAATGCCCTTGCATAGTTTTGAACCCAAACCATGTGGTAGCTGCTAATTACTAACACAATTAGTGCACGAAAGCCATGCAGTTGCGAGGAGCTGCTCCACCTAATTGACTGACTTTGAACCTTGCCTCTCCTTGCTCCTATGGAGGTGATGGGAGTCAGAGGCACCTTCCTCTTCCAACCGGCCCAATAAAGGAAGAAAAATAAAAATAAAAATAATAAAATATATATATACATATATATGTAGTGTCCTCTTATTTATCTGCCGTTTTACATTGTTAATCTGCGTGGAGAGGGACACAATGTACACACTCTCCTGGGCTGCCACACAAACACAAGGTGGTAAAAGCTCGGTGGTGCAGCATTCCAGGGAGTTACCGCTCTGGTATGCACGCGTGTACAATGGGCACTCTGTGCTGGCCTCCGCCCACAGGTTTTAACCTCTCTCACTGCTGACTGCAAAGAGCAGGCTCTGGAGCAGCTCAGCAGGATGAGCCCACAGCCACCAAGGGTGCAAGGAAGGGAGAGCTGCCACTGCCATAATGAACCAACCCTCTTGGGACCCTCGCCTGAACGGGAGCTTAAGTGAAGCTCATGGCTCCGGGACAGGAGGAATCATTCAGGTTTTGAGTCACTGGGTAGTGTTTTATGGAGGGTGAATAAAAAGCCAGGCTTCTGCTCCAAAGTCTGGTTGTGGGACACAAATGCTGGACCATCATGTCCAAATACTCATCCCTGCTCGGCCGTGTGCCCCCAGCTCAGCATAAACAAGCAACAGATAAATAAAGTCGTAGCATTACACCCAGATGAATTCATACCAAATCCACCTTAAAACACAACTTAAAAATATTGGCCTCCTGTTCTGCCAAGAGTCTGCAGATGATATCACCAGACCCACTTGTAGCAACAAATAACCTTGCACTCAAATGCTGCGCCCAGAATTAACTGGGTCATTGTTTTAGATATCTCCTTACTCTCCTTCAGGGTTAATAGTTAAATGACTTTGGTGCAGGGACATCATACTCGTCTTTCTAGTTTGGGCAGGCTACCTGCAGGCTTTGACTAAATAGAAATCTCACTTCAGGCCTCTGAACATGTAACCTCTACTGGAAACCTCCCCTCTCCAGAGTGCCTGCGAGCAGAATCACAGAATGGTTTGTGTTGGAAGGGATGCTAAAGCTCATCCAGTGTCCCCCCCTGCCATGGGCAGGGACACCTTCCACTATCCCAGGCTGCTCCAAGCCCTGTCCAGCCTGGCCTTGGACGCTGCCAGGGATCCAGGGACAGCCACAGCCGCTCTGGACACCCTGTGCCAGGGCCTCCCCACCCTCACAGGGAAGAATTTCTTCCCAACATCCAATTTAAACCAACTCTTTGTAGGTTTAAATCCATTCCTTCTTGTCCTGTTGCCAGAAGAGCTCTATTTCTATTTTAAATACTCAGGACATGAGGTAGGTTCTAAACTTCTAAGTGCTGACCCAAACTGCCCTTCCAGGCCTCCAATGCTCACCAACATAAAGTCCCATTCAATAAGCAGCTACAGAGGTGTTTTACCATCCAAATTAAGCTCATGGAGGAAAATGTTACTGCTAGCAGGCTTCCTGCAGTCAAGTTAAATTTGAGGAGGATAATTCACAGGTGAATGACAATAAATTTCACAGAAGTTGGCATTAGCTCTTAATTAGGGAGAGATTCACACTTCCTCTGATAAGTACTGAGAAATAATCAAACGCCTGCTTGCTCAGCCTTGTTACCAGTGCTCACGTTTCTTATCAGCTCCTCAGGGCACCTCAAACACTCTTCTGGAGGCAAAGGCCTTCAAGTACAAGACCTCCCTTTGGGTCATACTGGATGTCTCCTATTAAGGGTTCTGAATATGCTCCCTTCTTCTGCCTCAGGCATCCTGGTGCTTGTGAGTATTCAGATGCCACAGCTATAAAGTGATTAAAGTGAAAATTTGCCAAGGACGAAAACAGAGGTGAGAGCCAATAGGAGGGAGGAGAAATCCACCTGCTTGGGATTCTCTGTGAAACGAAACTTGGCATAGCTTTTGCCTTAAGCTTGGATTCAATGATCTTGAAGGTCTTTTCCAACCTTAGTGGTTCTATGATTTTGTGATTCCGAGTGTGACAGCAACCACATTAAGAGCAAGCAAACACTGTTTCAACACCGGCAAGCAAGGCAGGCTCAGCTCCCAGTGTTCCTGCTGTTCCTCTGAACTGCTCAAGCACTAGGAGCACCAGCAGGGAGTTGGGAGCGATGTTTAGAGGTGCTGCCCAAATCGCTGCTGCACTAATACCGCTGAGTAACTACTGAGACTGCTTTAATTTAATTTGTAGAATCCAAAATGAATGGGAGAAAAAGAAAAAAAAGTCTGTTGAACAGGTTCAAGTGAGGGGAAACTAAGGCACAAGTCTGAGGCTCGTAGGGGATGCAAAGTGGAGGTCACAGCTTTTCAAACTCTGTGTCTATCAGGTTGCCTTTGGATCTTCCATTCTCCCATGGGACACTTCATTGAATCTCTAATCTGTGCAATATATCAGGAATCCCAGAATCCTCTTTACATTCTATCCTTCTAAAACCATTTACCACAAAGCACTGGACACTATGCAGCACTGTTTAATGATGAGATTTCACCTTTCACTCCAAAGACTCCCAGGCTGCTTCCATGCTCATATATGACACAGTGGAAATGCAGCTGTCTCTGGGCCAGAGGCCAATGTTTCATGTTGCCCATGTTTCAGCCAAGGGCAAGTTTTGGTCAGAAACCTGCTTTTATAAGCAGTGTCTGTGAAACTTCACAATTTGTCATGGGTCTTAAAAACCCTACATCCCGGCATGTGACAATCTGCACTGAACCCAGTTAACCCATATTGGAGTACAAAAATGGCCCAGCCTATTCCTTCATTATTGTTTTGCAAAAAGAAGCTGGAATTTCATGCTTGGTTGTGGTCTCTGTCCATGCACTGCCAGATAGCCAGCAGCATGACTTTGATGCTGATCAGGAACAGGCATCTGATCACACGTCTGTGGAATGGGCAAGCACACAATATGAGGCTTAAAATTTTCTTTGTGATGACTTAAAGGCAGTTCCAGAGGATGGGAAAACTTGTAAGCCATAAAGCCAGCATGGTGCAGACAAGTGACATAACATGACACAGTACGAAGTCTCCTGGGATAAAATTAAANTTTTTTTTTTTTGTTTTTTTTTTTTTTTTTTTTTTTTTTTTTTTTTTTTTTTTTTTTTTTTTTTTTTTTTTTTTTTTGAGAAAATTTGAACCAGTATGCTAGTTCATACTGGATCAGTATCATGTACCAGTACTGTGTTTAATCCACAGCTCAGAGCCCTGGAGCTAGATTTGTAGCAGCTTTGGACCACAGCCTCTCATACTTCCTGAGGCCATGATCCTCTGAAAGAACAACCCAGCTTTGGCAGGGAGCTCAAATAATGACTGTAGCAGTTATTTTCTGTCCACATTATGGATCACACAGGAAACACCCTCTCCCTGTCACCTGCCTTGTGTCCATCTAACTAAGGTATGTAATTCATTAATAGAGTGAATTAGAAGAAGAAATGTGATTCTTCTTCATATGGTCCCTCTATCTCCAACTCTGCTTTTGTTCAAATCCTTCTAACGCTGCCTATGATTTTGCATGGATTATGTGAACACTTTCTACAAAGGGGCAGGATCCAGATGTGGGTTATCCACATGAAAACATGGAGCAAGAGTTAATGGCAGTTGCCAGAAATATAATCTTCACTTGTTTCCATCAGATTGTGCTGAGTCCAAGAGTTAACATCTCTCTGCACCTCTTGAGCAGCACTGCCTGATGGCTGTGCCTCGGTGTGTCCAAGTCTGGCAAAGGAAGCCAGAAGAAGTCACACTGGAGGGAAAAAGACATGGTAAACCAAATATCTGTCACAGCCAGATGAAGCTGCAAGCATCCTGCCCGAGACAAAGAGGCAGAAATAAATGAAAATCCAAGCTCATTGGTAATTACAGAGGCATGTAAGTGTGCACATTACACACACGTATCTGTCTTCTCAACACACACATATCTGTCTTCTCAACATAGACACATTTAGAGTAGATTATGGAATCATATCTGACTCCATAATTAGATCAGATAGTCACCTTTCTATATAAGTAACTAACCATCATACATGGCTTGCAGGAGAGCCAACTGAGTGATTAAACCACTGACATGGCCATAAATCACAAGGACAATAAAAGCAATACTGCCCAAGGTACATCTGTGGCAACTGCCAGTGTAGCAAATCACCCATCTGCAGGAGCAGGAGAGGTGCCCATCCTGCTGCCCAAGGACTTTTACAGTCTCCTGCCTGAGAACTCTACCAAGGTTTTGTAAATTTGCTCACTCATAACCTAAAGCTCTATCAGAGTGTTGGGGAAAGGAGTGCAGTCGTCAGACCTGTGAACACCTTCTCACAGAGGATTCTGCTCTCTAAAATGATCAAACTCCTCCCACTTGTTCCCTCTGAGGTAGGCAACAAAAATTTTGTTTGTGTTGGTAGAGACCTTAACAACAATCTTATTCCAACCCCGTGCCATGGGCAGGGACATTTTCCACTAGACCAGGTTGCTCCAACCCCAAGTCCAACCTGGCCTGGAACACTTCCAGGCATTTACAACCTCTGTAGGAAATCAAGGTGTAGCTTTAGATCCTAATGACATCAAGAGCTGGCATGTGGTTTTTGCCCATTTTCCTTGTGAACATCAGGCCTCCAGAACACTGAGAAGCAGAAAGAAGTGGCAACTGTTCCTCAGCTCATTACAACACAAAAAGTCAAGCAGCAAGTCCAACCTAGGTCAGGTGAACACCAGGTTGCTGAGCTCCCAGACTAGTCATCATCAGTGCCAGCGTGCTGCACAATCAGAGGTGACTCCTGGGATGACCCCAGAGACCACCCTGAGCACTCTGCTGGATGCAGCAGAGTGTGTGCCACTACAAGGATGAAACTTATTCCATTAACAACAGCCATAAAACTCTTTGGGAGGAAGTGTCAATGTGCACAGAAAGGGACTTAAATACTACATTCCAGCCAGCCCTTGCCAAACACACCATCCTGGAGGTAGCGGCAGCTACTCCAGGCTACAAATGGAAAGTTTTATGGGTATTTAGGGAAAAGTTATTGGCACAGAGATCAGCCACAGAAAGCAAAACCCTGTACAATTCCATCATCTGTGTTACCAAACTTTCCTAGATTGACTCTGCTCTTGGACAGCTGCCATCATACACAGTAGCCTCCTTCTAACACCATCATGGCAGGGCAATAATCTCTTCTTCTCCCTCTGATCAAACATTTCCCTCTGCACCACGAAATGTGTGGAAAATTATTTCTCTGTATAAATCATTAATGAGAGTTTTGTTTTTATGTACTGTTGCTGCCACAGGACTCCTCCTTTCACCCTTTTTTTTCTACTCTTCTCCATTATTTCATTTTTGCTTGCACATGTGCCAAATAGACCAGCTTCCTCTTCCTTCAGGAAAAACAAAGAAATAAATAAAATCTAACAACATATCTGATAGAGAATGAACTACATCTTGGCTTAGCATCCAGTCCTCAGAGCCATAAGTGATGGCACAAGGAGAACCTAAAAGGCTTCAGTCCAGGGTCTATCCTTTGCCTAGTCTGGAGTCTGTACAAACAGTACATCCCATATTACTCCATTCTGCACGCTTCAAATGATGCTGGGAGTAAGAAAGGTTGGGTTTTGTCCACCCAGGACACTGCACTGTGTGTTTCCATGCTGAGTAATCTGTGTCTTTCTTGGTGCTGAATATTACACTGAGCATCCCCAACATCAAGAGGGGACTGTGAGAAAACGAGGTGTCTAAAGGGCATACAAAAAGAATAGCAATAATTTGGGGTATTTAAAGGAAAGCATTGGAACTGCTTTGTCCTGCAGAGTACACGAGTCTTTTGGGAAAAGAGAATGTCAGGGCCAGAAGTACAAGAAATTCCCTTAAAGCCTCATAGATAGAAGAAGAAGAAAAATCAGGAGGCACAAGCAGCACAGGACACAAGTGGATGCAGCTGGATGCACACAGGACAAAGAGCAGCCCACAGTGCTGGGACAGTGATGTCAAGAGGCACAAAAACATTAGTTGGGAGCATGCTGATGGAAAGACCCGAGGCCAGGAATAAAGGCAAGATAACTGACAGCTGCTGTGGGCAAAGAGAAGGAGCACCTTTGCCTCTAATGAGGCTGAAGAGGAAGTGGTTACAGAAGTGCTGTGTGAAGTTGAGTCAGAAGGAGATAAAAGCCTGCTGAGTATCCGCAAGCCTTTCAGCCTCTCAAGCTCAATTACTTTACTGTGCTCTTTGCACACATCGGGCTCCCTCCAAGGCAGCACAGAGGGTCAGGAGCCCCAGATTCACCACTCAAATCCCTATTGAACAGGACCAGCACTTTGGATTATTACCCCCTTAGACTCATAGAATCATGAAGGTTGGAAAAGCCCCCTAAGTTCATGGACTCCAGCCATTCCCCCAGCACTGCCAAAGCCACACCATGTCCCCAAGTGTCACATCCACACATTTTTTTGAACACTTCAAGCATGGTGATTCTAACACTTCCCTGGGCAGCCTGTTCCAATGCCTGACCAACCCTCCAGGAAACAATTTATTCTTGTTATCTAATCTAAACCTCCCCTGGAGCAACTTGAGGCCATTTCCTCTCATTCTGTCACTTGTAATATTTCTAACACCACTGAGTCCATGAGGATGTTAAAGGTTGGGATGGGATCAACACCTGGGGAGGAATCCAATGCCAAGTCAGTCATGAGTACCACCTCTCTTCATCAATGACCAATGGGTTGCTGTCTCTTAATCTGAATCCTTCACTTAGCTCCCAACCAAGCAAAGTTTGGTCTGTGGGCTCTGTTGGGCCAAGAGAACCCTGAACTGAGGTGTCTGTGCTGCTGCTCCCCATCTGGAAATGGCTGTGGGTTTGAATAAGTCCTCAGTTCCTACCTAGAAGCATGCTACAGCTCATGGCTATTTTAATTTTTACTCACACTACTTTTTTTTCCAAAGATTTTCCTTAAGGTCTTTGGGAGGTCTGTTTGCTGAGCTAGGGGTAAAGAAAATGTTCTGTCCTAAAAGTCACACCTAGAAGACAGCCCGTTTTAAGAGCAGATGTCTCTTCAATGTTGGTGATAGGTGTGGAGGAGCAGGTCTCATACTCCTGTGAGTACCTCCTGTGACACAGAACTCTAATCTAATGTAACCAACACCTATGAAAAAATGCCATTTATGACTTCTATCCAACAGGATTTTTTGGGCCAAACCCAGCAAATGTGCCCTTCTCTTTAAGCCAACAGACTACAAGAATACCATTGGCTTCAGGGTGTCTACATCCTCATCTGTCATGGCACCAGAAATTATGGCCTTCAATTTTTGTCTCACTCAAACAGCAAAAGATGGCAGAAGCCATCAAGAACCCTTATATCAATAAGATAGAGACTGCTGTCCTCTTAAAAAGCATGCAGTTAGAATAATTTAAAAAGGGAAAATGTTTCCTTTTTCCACTCTCACTTTTTCTGAATAAATTGAAAACAAAAGTGATAGCTGGAGAGGCTTACTCAACTTCTCAGGAAGAAAATTGTCATGAAAGAGAGAGAAAGCATGCAATTTTTCAGCCCATTATTTGAAGATTTATGGAAATTACAAGGAGGTGAATGTATGGGTTAATAGTTTAAACTGAATTGCAATCTTAGGAACAATGAACATGTATAGTAACACTTTGCCCCGATGCCTACTACAACACTTTGCATGTGTACAGTCCTGTTTGAACACTTACTGAACTCCCCCATTTAAGCTTTGTATCTCTGATCCCTTCTGAAAAAGAACTGAGGAATTCAGCAGAGAATTCCTAGTACAGAATTCTATTGAATCCCCACTATAGAGCTCCATAGGAAAGCTTTAGAGAGA